>KZ808209.1:189407-199747 GCA_000696205.2 Oncopeltus fasciatus
TATATATATATATATAACAATCATTTTATATGATGAGGTAGTAGGTATATATATATATATATTTCTCATTGGTATGAGAGCTATGTCGGTTAATTGAATTCACAGAAAAATACTTGTTAATTGTTACTCTAAAATTAGACGCTTTAGAGTTCAGCAATGTCAAAGATAGTAACCCCATCACCTAAGTCTAAGTCTCAAAGGTGCACCATCATGACTTTTCGCTTCAAAACATCAACACATGGGTTGTGATTTGACCCATTCGAAATAGAATTATTACCTTTTCTACGGCAATGGATGAGCTGACATAATTTGTGCCTTGCACTTATTAGTAATTCATTTCCTTTCAGCAGATTCCCCATAGGGGCCAATTTATATGTCCCCTGGAAACTAATTTTCATATAAATAAATAAGTATATATATATATATATATATATAAATGGGTGTGTGTATGTGTGTAGAGTGTGATTTTTAGCTATGCAATTGCATATAATGTGGTATATTTACCTTAATTGTCAATATAATTAAAATTAAGGTTGATATAACTCTATAAAATGCCTAGATTACCTTATTGATAATGTGCTAGAAGTAAACACATCTTTTTTGCTCACAATTAATCCGTCAATGCCTGGCTGTTAGTCAAATCAATGTCCCAGCGAATCTGTAACATGGGGGATCCTGCTTGAGACCATAGAGAACACTTTCCTTCAGTTTCTCTGGGCATTGTGTTGAGGTTAATGAGGGCAACCAAATGTTTTACAATGAGAATAAAAGGAGGGCTCGTTAATCAAAGTGCCTAAAACCCATTGAGTCGTCTTAATCAAAATCTCCCCACTGAATCGGTTTTGAGCAAGGCTACGAGGGGCTCTTGAGGCGTACCGTTGCGCCTTTTGTGAACCGTAAAATTAATAGTGGATCTCTTTGCTTATGTATAGAAAAGCGAGAGTAAAGAAAGGAACCAACATAATCCTATAAAATTAGGGGGTAAATAAAATAAATTCTTCCTCCTATAAGCAATGTTAAAATATAATCTATTTTCTTAAGGATCACTAATAAAAAAGTTATATTTTTATTATTTCATACAGAAAATTTTTAATTCTAAGTAAACTAAACTAGAGTGGGTTTATCACAAATCGTCACGATAATTTGAAAGATGATGCATTGGGATATTTTCTGTGATCATGCAAAGTAGTTAATAAAACTGGTATTCACCAAAACAAACATTCACTCACACATAATTATATTTTGTTGTATTTCATATAGATTTGTTTATACATATAATTCATCTGTCTTGAGTTTCAGTATTCAAGAGGCATAGCTTCTGCAGCGTAAAGTAATTTTTCTTTTGCACATGTGATTCTGTGTGATCAGGATCTCATTGATAAATATCGATTACTACGTATGTTTACAGCATGAAAAAATTACTTCTTCCATTACATATTGATTTATTTTAATCTATATAATTTAGAAGTCACAAATATTGTTTCTGTTATTCAGTCATATTAGTAACATTTAACTTAGTGTTTTGATTAAATTTATGATAAGAGAAATATTTTAAGAATTAAACTACAAAGCAAACAATTATAAGTAAGGTTTTACTTGTATTTTTAATTTTAATCTTAAGATTTATAAAAAAAAAGCGTTTAGAAAAAAAAAGGTGTAAAATTTAATTACTTTACATTTACAGTGTCAAGTTGGATTGTAACTTAAAGACTTAGGTTGGCTTCTAATTTAAAAATATAGGAACAGAATTCACTGTAAGAATTTTCATTTTAAGTTATTAAAAATATTTATGTATTTTATCATTTTTAGTATAAATATTATGACAAATAAAGGAAATTTATGGGAAGATCAAAATTTTCGATCGAATTATCTTCTTTGTTATTTGATTCACTAATAAGTTGATAGAATATATATATATATCTGTTTAAAATGAAATTTTCTAACATTGATAGTTTCTAAAAATTTTACGAAAAACGCATATTAGAAAGAAACAAAAGTAGCTAAGATTGGTGTGTACTTTCCCCACTCCATCTTCCTAGGCAGACTAAAGTAAAATTTAGTGGAAAATCAATTTTCACTTTTTGTCGTGTCTTTTATTCTTATTTACATTCACCATTTATGATACATAGGAAATACCCTTAGATTACACAGCTCAAGCGTACTATACTTTTTCTACATATAAACTCTTCCTATTTAAATTATAACAATGTTTTAACTTTTTATTCAAAATGTTTTTTTCTTATTATGCAGTCTATTTTTTTTCAAATCTCCACCCCTATACAATTCAATCTGAGCCCATTTGATAACCCTTCTTCTGGACCCCTTCTACCGAAGAACAAAATGAAGTCCATCCCGAAGTAGAGTCGAGGAAATTGGAACTTCAAATCCATTAGGCATTCATAAAATATTCATTAGGAAATTACGTCTAGAAAGAGCATACTGGATACCGCCGGGCAGGAGCTGATGAGGTGTTGTTCCCCAGTCAGTTTCAAGCCCGGGGGCCTAAACCCTAATTTCAAGTTTGTTATGGGGAAAAGGAAGACGCCCCTGCTTATTCGAGTTCCGACGCCCGCAGGAAACAAAACTTAAACTTGAAGTAAACATAAGCTATAGAGTAAGCTCGTTAGGACTTACTTGTTAAATAAAATTCACTTCCTACAGACTTACTTGTACTCCACGGCCAGGCCAATAATTTTCTGTCCTGTTTCCATTAACAGCTAATAAATTTCCATCTACGAACCGAACCTATCTAATAATAGTTGTTCCAATTTACATATTGATAATAAATGATTTAGATAAGTTATTGCTTTATTTGATCAAGTTCATGATACGTACTATAGGTCGAACGTTTAAAAAAAAAAAAAAAAATATGGGCGATCCTTTATGGGAATTAGGCCATCAAGAACTAGGAAAATATTTTATATAGTTTCCATCTCTATTTATCTTCCATTGGTACTTTTCTTTTTACCCAAAGGAACGTTTAATTCAAAAAATTTCTTTCTGTACTATTCTCGATCCAGACAGCCTTTTAAAGAAATGTGAATTTTTTTTAGTTTCTTCATCTGTTAAACATAGCTAACTTCAATTTTATTGTCAGAGTTTACCGAAAATCTGTTTGTTAACTGGCTCATTCTGACCAAATAACCTTATAATTCTATGGTTCTTCATTTATGTTATGCTCTCTTAATTATATGTTGTTGTTTGAACAAAAATGTATGGTTTTATAGAATTGTGGTTCCTGTTTCCGGCCTTTGAGATTCTTAAAATGAATCTTTTGGTGTACACAAGGTTTATTCACTCAAAGGATCATACATACCAAACAAGAATAAAACGTATATGGTTTTATTATTATCAATTTTATTATTATCAACAGAGAAGACGGATACAGACTGAGCAAAGAAACTGGAAACCAGCGCTAATTGAAAAGAGGATCCAACCAATCAGTGACCAGCCACCTGACTACTCCAGAGACCACACACCAGAACACAGTATCAACCAATGGGAAGGCAGGCTTCGCCCAAGGACCAGACCGCGCCAGGATTATACACCACTTGGTCTATAAAACATGGTAATTATATACCACCTGGATTTAAAAAATCTCTCTTTTACAACTCTCATTCTCTTTTCAGCCCTGAAGAAGCCATCACATGATGTGCAAAAGCTCGGCAAATAACAACAATTTAAAACGGTCCAACCCGGAAGAAGAAACGGTAAAAGTATATGGTTTTGTATGTGTGAGTGGCAAATAAAAAAAAAACTGGTAGCACATAAATGAGGTAAACGGCGAACGATTAAATGTAACTATCTTTCTTTCTTTTTTTTTAGTGTTAGCCTTCCTTTCCCACTTAGGGTCATGGAGGGCACGCTTATCTATAGGCTGCTATCTCATTCTAAACACCCATGGCTCAGGACAAGCTTCTAAATAAAAGATTGACCTGGGGATCCGAACCCACAGCGCCAGGATTGCGACACCCGTATAGATCCCCTCAGCTACTCTGTCACCTCCAAAAATATAACGCCCAACGAAGGGGTAGTTTCTCAAGTTTTATTACTCTTCTATGTTGAAGCACAATTGAAAAGGTTTTGTTTTGAGTGGTTGTTGCGAAGTTTAATTTCAGTATAATCAATATAATTAATTTTTTTTTTAAAGAGCAAATTATTCAAAAGATTTATGTATTGGCAGAGGAAAATCTTGGCGTTTAATTTCCTCCTAGGAATTCCCCATACGTGTACTCTCACACACACAGAGCGGAGAGACAATACGCCAGGGCACTTGCTCCTCCCCCCCCACACACTTTTCATTAGTTTCCCTCTCTCTCTCGCCATTCACCCCCGAGGCGATCCCCTGGGTAAGCTAAGTCTCACTCAGAGATAACGAATGCCCCTTCTTCATTAACCCCCCACCACACCCCTTCATTTAGCCCCGTCGACCCCCCCCCCCCATCCCACCGGCTTCACAAATGAAACCAAAATGACGAAAAGATGTCCCCCGGACTCTCTACACATCTGATGAATGCATTATTTTAATTAGAAATAATTAAATTTTTACCAATTATAAGCACAAATACAATAATAAAATTTACTTTTAAATAATTAATTAAATTTTGGTACACTCCTTACTCGGGTACCCACTCACTCTCATTCGTCTCGATTTCGCTCAATAACAACCTCGCCTTTTCTTTTCATACTTAAAAACAACATGCAAAAAAATGATTTAGAAAATAAACAATTTCGGCTTATAAAAAGGTCAATCCCCACTCTTAATTGTTTAATTTCGCTTTTTAACTTATGAATTATCTTTCGCATCAATAATCATATCTGTGATGAGTGTCTCTTTACTCAAAACTAAATATTAGACCGGCTAAATAGAAAATATTTTTGCTTTCGCTCTTGTATTCTCACTTGTTTTCAGTCATTAACCACCTCAGCTTTTTACTTAATATTGAAAATTTACATGCAAAATTTAATTAGGAAAAACAAATAATTTTTCTTATAAACTGTAAAATTAAGTTGTTTTTTTTGTTGTTTTTTTTTTCTATTAAAAGCATGGCAACCACTGAAGGTCAAAAATTAAGTTTTAAGATACAGCTAAAGCATACATTTATTTTTCAATATTGCTGTGTAACATATAATTTTTTTTTCCACTAAGCAAATCTGTGTTGAGTTTCATTACTCTAAAAGCACTACTAAACCGAAAAAGTATTTTATTAAATTAAGTAAATATGCTCTAAGATGATTTTAGTTGGGGTTCGGTCGAGATAGATCCGAAAAAACACAAATTAAAAAAAATGTATTTTTTTTAATGAAGTATTATCTGCCAACGTTTCGGCTTACATTGTAAGCCATCTTCAGGGCTGTAGAAATACAATGTCATGAGAATACAGTAATATTTGAAATTAGTATAATAGAGAATTATAATATAATGTGATATGAAGAGTATGAATGTAGAAAGCTATGTAAGACAAAAGTTTATGAAAACAATTTGAAAAAGGACCAATTTGAAAAAACATGCAAACAAACAACTTATCGACAAGAAAAAAAATTTGAAATATCATTAAAGCAGTAATTTGCCACATGAAGATGAGAGAGGACGCCTAATTTAAGTAAATATGTTATTTACTTATATTTCTCGCTATGTCAATGTTATGCATTATCAGTTTTTAGCAGATTTTTTGTCTTCTTTAGAGACGTAATATACAGCTGGTAGAATTTACTTCAAGGAGGCCTGGAGATCTACTTTTAAGAAAGTAGATATCTGTGCACTGAATAAATACAAATAGATATCTGCCAGATGTAACTCAGATACAGTGACGTAATCAAACAAAGGTAGGTTATACGTAGGGAACGTTCTTACTTATAATTTCCTAGTAAACAGTAGTCTTACAGTCTCTGCTTCACTTCCACGTGACGGACTTTCTGGTCGGAGAGGAACATATTCATACCAGGAGCTGTCAGTTTTAGAATGGGATTTAAATAAATGTTATACTTATTCAAGGAGGAGGGGGTGGGGATATAAGGGAGGAAAATAAACCTGGAAACGTATTTCCCTTTTTCCCCCCCGAAATCAGATAACAAAACCGCTCGCTCTGGGGGATCTCGGGCCACGTTTGAGGGTATCACTCAGCAAGACTGACAGATCCCGGGTATGCCGGCAGCGATTCCCGAACGGGCCTCCCGGAGTATTTGTATTTGTATGCTTATGTAAATAATATATTTGTGTGTCGCTTGACAGCCGGGTTGAGAGTCTCTCCTCCCTTTCGCATATCGTTCTCGGAGTCATTCGTATTCCTCTCAGTCAGAGGGCTCTAGATAGAGCTCACCTATCCCGAAGAGGAGAAGCTGGCTTCCAGTCACAACTCGAATAACAACTTATCTTTACGTTCCATTTCACAGAGAACGCTCCCCCCCCCCCTAATTTAAGGTATATATTATTATATATTGCTTTTGTGTATCTCTTTGTTAATTACATGTCATATGAGCTAATATTTTCTCACTTTTTACTCTATTCGAGTTATCACTTCTTATCAAATTTATTCTCAATAAAAACATTATTTCACCAAATTTCCTCTTTCGACTTCTCATCGATATCCTAGGCCATCGTGTTGTACATTTTAAAGGGTAATGTTAAAAACAGTTCAATAACAAGAAAATTTCCTTACGCAGTGGCAATTTGCAAACCAAAGAAGACCTACTCATGTTCTTATCGTTAGTTGGAAAAGGTATTATGGAAATCTGTTTATTTTTTCTCCACTTGACTTGATTTTAGTTCTATTATTTTCCAAAATATTCAGTAGAAAGTCTCCCAAATTTTCTTTCTTATTCATTCATTTGGAAAAAGTAAATTAAATTACACTAACAAGTAAATAATGTTTAATTATTTTTCTCCTGATTATTTTATCATTACATAATATATATTATAGAAGATCAAATGTTAATTTAAAAAAAATTAGGTCATATTTCAATAAATAATAATAAATAAATAAACACACACATATACAAAAAAAAACCCATAATAACACACAAACACACAACTAGGTCCTTCATTTTTTAATTAAAAATGATTTTATAGACCATAAAATTATTATAAAATACATAAAAATTATTACATTAATTAATTAATTTGAGTTCTTTATCGTTCTTATGCAAAAGTCAAAGATAATTAATATGTTAGAGGACAAATGAGTACCTATGTTCTTAGTGCTTAAATTTAAAATAGACAATCCAAACTTGTTATTTGAGAAAAAAGTTTAGTTCATTAATTAGCAAAAATAGAGTCAAGGATTACTTAAGAAATAAAGTAAAATGAATTAAGATATTTTTTTTTCTCTTAATAGAAGTTATATTTACTTTAAAACAATGAAACTCCACATTTATTTTATTATTGATAAATTAAATACTTTATGAGACATACAAGAAATTTAACAATTAGAAGGGGGTGTATGAGAACTTTAAAGTTCAACTTAAGATTCTAAAAGCACAAAATATTATTTTACCTAATGAAATATGGTATGTAATTTTATATATAAAATGAATGAGTGAGCTAATGATCAAACAAAATAAAACGAAATAAATTGAGAATTTATAAGATTAGGAATGTTTATATTAATATGACTTAATTTACCAAGTTGGAAAGGAATTTACTTATATTACTCAGTTCTTGAATGGAAAGTTGTTATCACTTTATTTATAAATTTAATTGCAATAAAATCTTATTGGCATGTGCTTGGGAAAAAAAAAAAAAAAAATAGGGCTTATGCTGATTGACGTTATTCGATTAGGGAAGGCGTTGAAATTCTATTATCAGAGAGAAACTCGTTTGTCATCCTGTCAATTTCCAAACCATTCAAATAGAACACAATTAAACATTTTCATCTCTCCCATGTGTTTTGTATTTTCTTCAAGCTTTGAGCATTTCAGAGTACCACAGCGCCTGCAATATACCAAACCTTCAAAACTTCAAAATCATCATCAGTTTTGACCAGACTATCATTCAGTAGTAGAGATAAACAGAATACCTAGGCTATAATATTAAGCTTTTAAGTATAATGTTTAATAATATAATTATCAAACATTATCAGGCCCTCGACTTGTTCAAAGATAAAACGTTAGGTTATGGTTAGCATAGATGCAAAGTGTCTCAAACCCTATCAATGTAAGAAAGCATATTTCTTAGTGTAAAATACTATAATATATCTTATAATGTATATGGATGTTAATATTTACATTAAGTGTTACAAACATACAAAAAGAAATGAGCAATAATAATAGCCATATATTTATTATTGTCCAAATTGACCTCATTGGAAAAAATAACAAATAAACATCATCCTTTGAAGCAAAAATAATTTTTTTTTTTTTTGTGAATTCGGAAATTAAATTAACACAGGAAATAGAACTGAAAATGTCATGGGAAGTGAAAAAGGTTTATTTCTTTGCTAATTGAAATTAGTTTCTCCAAAAACATGAATATATATTTTACTAAACTTCTTATGGTTACACACTTATATTTGATGACATATACTTAATACAATGGAAATGTTATTGTTTGTGCTCTTGAAGAAGGCCTGCACAACCCCCAGGAGTCCGCCGCCGCCGTCTTTTATATTCCGCCCAGCTGTTAAGGGATTTGGGAGCGATATAAAGCCTATAAGGTGGAAGGTTGGGGGTGTGTGGAGAGGGTGTCTTCCCACAGGAGGGAAGATTAAACATTATATTGTGAATACCAATTCACCCCCTCAAACTCTCTCACTCTCTGAGCCTCGGAGCGCTAAGCATGCTCGTATCCGTCTGTGCATGATCTCGACTGGAAGTCTCACACACTCCTTTATAGTTTCATAACACACCTGCGTTCCTCTGCTTGCCTTTTAAAAATAAAAAGAAAGAGTAACTACAGACCTCCCTCCCCCTCCCCCTATATTTCCCACCCTTACCGAAAATGGCTTCCAGCCAGCCTTGGAGGTGGCGGTTCCGGCAAAAGCTTCTAGATTATCTCCTCCTTCCCCCAAACTCCTCCCTTAAATAGGTCAATGGTATGCAACTAAGCACCTCTCCAGAGGGTTTTAGTTAACTACTTCTCACTATATGTAAAAAGGTGAAACTTATCTCCTTACATTTTTTATATGAACTAAACACCAAAATAAATATTAATTTTAGTTGACCGAAGTACATTATACTTATACTATATTAATTACTGCTATGATATTAATAATAACTATTTTTTCTTACAAAGGGTAAATAGAACAAAGAAGGAGGAAGCACCATGACTCTAAAAAAAAAAATTTAGATTTTTTAATTTAACGCCTTAATTAAATTCGACACCAAGCTTTAAATTGTTTAAAAAAATCTATTGTCGTTAAAGAGCAAAATCAGAACAATAGGAGTGGGAAATACCTGAAATTTTAAATGTGAAAAAATAAAAGAAGTTTTGTTTGTAAATTAAAATTGAAAATGTTTTAATGGAGAGTTTTTAACAGTAGATATTATTATTAGATGTTTTTTGTTGAAGTTAAGTCAAGGTAGATGTGAAAAATACAATCTAAAAAATGTTTATTTTTTTAATTATCTGCCAATAAATGTGGGATTCTGGTGAAATAGGTGACACGACGTTCCCTCTCGCCTTCATGCTAACCCTGAAGATGGCCAATGTTTGGTCATGTCGGTAAGACTTTATATTTGATATTTTTTCTTGGATGGTTTTTTTTTTTTTTTTTTTTTATAGAAGTGCTCAAAACTCTTAACTCTAACAAAGTATCAAACAACTTGTCTTTTTATTAAACAATACATATGTTATGTGTTTTAATATAGATTTAAAATAAAATATTTTGTAATTGATTATGTTCTGTACTTAAATGAGTTTTATATTAGTTTTTTTTTTGTTATTATAATATATAAAGTGACTAATACATCTGTGAATCATTTTTTTTTATAGCAATTGTTATTCTTTCACTATTATATCATATTAGCGGACGCGGCAAACTTCGTTTTGCCAAAAAAAATTTTTTTAGGGCATTGCTGGCCCTAAGCAAACATTAGCGTTGTATTATCACACGATTTAAATAGAGCTTTTAACGAAATTTATGGCCTTCAAACAAAACTTCACGGAAAACCTATCATAGGCAATAAATAGAGGTAAATTGTCATTGATGGTGCAATATGAAAATTTGATTTTTCCACTCCCTTCTGCCCGCAGACAGAAAATCAAAAATCAGACTTCACAGTGTCACACGCTTGAATAATCTGAGGATTCCCTGAAAATTTCATCAAAATCGAACCAGCCGTTTTAAAGTCCCTACGTTCATACACACATCCTATTATATATATATATATATATATACCTTTTT
>KZ808209.1:204193-217039 GCA_000696205.2 Oncopeltus fasciatus
TGATTTATATATATATTCGTTTCTTCGTTATTATAAATGTTCAAAAAAAAACTGTATGAAGTAACAAAGCAGGTGTAAAATGCAATAACAAATATTTATATTCAATATACGAGTAAAAAACAATTTTCTGAAAAATATTTAAAAAATTAATGCCAAGGGTTGTCCTCTTATCTCTAAAATATAGAAGTCAAATTAAGGATTGAAACTTTTCCTTGCCAACCCATAAAAAAATTCATTTTCGGTTGAAATTGGATGATAGTAAGGGGAATAGTGGTGTACATGAATTCAAACATTTATCATTGTGATAACTTCTTTGTTATGAAGAACTTTATAGAACATAATTAGGTGTAAAATGTAAATTTATGCATTGCATAATATATATGCATGGTGATCCTGGCAGTCAGAAGTACCATTTTCGCTCAATGTTCTTTCCGAATTGAAAATAAAACTTCGTCATTGACTTTTTTATATATACAACATATATATATATATATATATATATATGTTATATATATAAAACAAAAAACTCGCGGCTGCGATATGTAGTAATCAAGCACAGGTGGGATAGAGAGTGCAGTGCACACACAAAAAGAAAAAATCACAAAGAGTAAAATTTTCAGGGATTTCTCATCTTTGTCAGATGAGGAGTGAAGTCCACCAGACTGGTGGAAAAAAACTTTCTTCACTCATCCCTGACGAAGGGCGAGAAATCCCCGAAAAGTTTACTCCTAGTGATTTTTTCTTTTTGTGTGTGCACTGCACTCTCTATCCCACCTGTGCTTGATTACTATATATAAATGGGTGTGTGTATGTGTCTATTTGTAACCCAAAACAAAACGAAACTTTAAGTTCAATTTATTTTAATTTGCACTTTTGAAAATCTATTTCAATACGAATTTTTTTTAAATGTTACTGTGTTATAAATTTAAAATAATATACCTTCAAACTCATTGATTCGCAAATTAATAAAACCTTAAATACCGAATAAGGCACATTATTTAAAAATTGTGGACGCTACAAAATAGGCAAATTCATATATACATACATATATATATATATTTTGCATACATGATCAAATAAATTTAAAATAATATAAAATATTGAGAGATGAATAAGATTATTGAAGCGACGTGAATTCCTCTTCAAGGTACAGATAGTGGAAAATACCAAAAAATGAAGAAGAAAAACATCACAACCGATACCTCAATGATGTTCTTACCTTTAATAGAATTTGTTTCGAATTGAATATGATCAAGGTACATTAAATGAAAAATACTTTATATATTACTTTTTTTCTTTCGTTTTTGTAGATATAATGACTATATCTTCATGTAAAATTTTTGACAAAAGCTTAGGTTTGCATGATTAAACGTGGAAACTTACATGGCCTTCGAAGCTCATGGAATTAAATTTGAAAATGCCACAGTAGTTTATAATATATTTTGAAATATTGATAATGATAGAATGCTACTAAAACGCCCTACTTTTCCGCTGTCAAATCCATAACGTTAAAATAAAACACACGTGAGTAAAGTTAATAAATGTGTACTGATAGCTGTTAGGGTGGTAACTTGCTGAGCCTTGCCAATATTTACTGACTGTCAGAGCAGTATGAGAGGACGTGGAGAGTGTCGTATACCGCCCCACGGTGGGGTATACTACCCCCGAGACTCCGCTCCAGATGAAATGGCGCATTCAGTATGGCGTGTGCATGGGCATAGCAGGTGCAGCGCGCTTCGGTGCAATGGCCCATTAATTGGTTCCCATCCCTTGCAATATGCGAACTGCATAATAACCACGGTCATTATAGATTTACTGTCGGCAGGCAGTGGTGCGCCTCTCCGCCACCCCTAGTCGTCAACCCCTTCCCTCCTGGCTACGGCACTTCATTATCTCGGGGCCGGGGCGTAGCAACAGCGCGTCCCTCCCACTTCCAACTAGGAGTCGGTTTGCTTAACTTGTGCCCACAAGATGTCCAATAACAGTCAACTTTTGATAATGGATTAGGAATGTAACAGCGGGACAAAGTCATTGTTCTCAGCAACATGCCCGGAAAGCAGGAGATCCAGGTTCAAGTCCTGGCTGAGATAGTTTAGATTTTTTATTCTATTCCCTTGCATTAATTGTTTAAAATTTATGTGGGATTAAAAACCGCAACTAAAAAGAAATATAACTTTATATACTTTTTCGTGACTCAAAGGAAAACAAAGATAACGATGATATATATATGTTTATTAAAAATTTCTATGCGAACTTTCTATAGAACCCTCCTCCAACTCACTGATTTCAACCAAAAATGAATTTGACCAACAGTTTGCATTTAAATAGAACCTTAGGTGCCAAAATTGGTAACTATAAGTGGGAGATATTCGATTTTTAAAATCTACCTTCACATAGGTAGTAAAAAAAAGTTTAAAAATGACACTTTTTTTCCCTTTCTTCATGTGAATTTCTTCGTGTAACGATAATAATAATGGAGACATTTAGTTTATAAATCTTAGTCTCCCTCTAAAACCTTTTCTCGGGCTATAACAAACTCATGGATTCGCAAATTAATGAAACCTTAAATACTGAATAAGACACATTATTTAAAGATTTTGGACGCTACAGTGTAGGCAATTTTTTATATATATATACATATAAATTTTGTATACATGATTTAACTACTTTAACATCGTAAGGAAATCTTGTAGTTTCCATGGCGCAAAGTCTTTGGAGTAGCTAAAATAATTTTGCACTGGTGTGTGTGTGTGTGTGTGTGTGTGTGTGTGTGTGTGTGTGTGTGTGTGTGTGTGTGTGTGATCACGGTGTCGTAATAAAGTTTGTAACTTTTCATTTTATTTTTGTTTACTTTTACGAAAAATATTTAAAACATCGAGAATACTAGAAAATATGTGCTTGTGTGTGTGTGCGCGCGCGCGCGCGCACGTGTGTGTGTGGGTTCGTGCGTGCGTCATTCGTGCGCGTGTTTGTATATATATATGATCGGTGAAGATCCGAATTTTTCAAAAGTCGTGTTGTCATAGTACCAACGTAAATAGCTTNATACTATAGGATATAGGAAGCTCTTTAGCGTTTAGAATGTTTAAAATAATGAAAAATCCTGTATATAAGACTTTTTATGCAATGACGTTGGATGAGTTCGTTAATTGTTGACATTGGTCTAGGGAAGATAGAGAGAAACCAAAATTAAAATTCTTAATATCTTCGTTATTATTTGTGTAACGAATAAATTTAACTTTAAAAAAATGTAACTTGCTATAAAAAGAAAGATTTATAACGATATTTAGAAATTACATTTGAGCAGGGCAGTAAAATAGGGCCGTGTTATTCAAAAATTGAATATAAATAAGGTATTTAAAATTGCAATGCAATTCGTAAAAAGCATTTACTATATAAATAAAACCATAAAAACAATAAATTCTTTATCTTTGGCGCGAACCTCTGCCATAAGGTGTTGCAGAGTTCCTTTGATAGTCTTTGAATGACAGAGATAGTTTTGTAAAGTTATTGATTTGAAGGAGGCTTGCGTCAAGAACATTGGTTTTAGTTCAGAACTTTCTGAAGCATACAAATTAAAGCCATGCTTTCCTGACGTCTGGTCTGAAGCGTGTCTGAATGCCATCACAACTGGCTTTGGAAATTTAACTAATGGATGTTGTAAATGAATACTATTAAACAAAAATATTCTACCACTACTTTGAAACCCAATAACTTCAAATAACCTGCTCAGCTGGACTATTAACTTCACAAAACCTTGCTGTCAGAAATCGAGCAGAAACAATATATATTCCATGACTAGTCCAAAATATAATTTCTACAAACATATGACATACCTCTAAGTTCGTAAAAGTCTCTCAGAAACTGCCAGAATTTAAGTCTAAATTGTTATTTAACATTTATTTATTATTTTATTATTGTATTTGTTTAAATTTCAAAGATTAATTGTTTTAGTTTTATTATTTATAATGTCCTAGTCGGATTTAAAATTTATTCTTTTGTAAGTTCACTGTTATCCTGTTAGCTTCAGGCACTAGATCAAGACGATCATAGAGATAATTTACAATTATACAAGCCTGTAACTACAGTAGACCCTAGACCAGTTGATGCAGGCCTGGGAGGAAAATAATCCTTCAATTATGTTATTTCACACTTATTTGCAAATGAAAACAATGTGTATCTTATTTTTGACTTATGAAAAAGAACCACGGCACAGGTTTTGGCTTTAATTTTTCTCAAGGTAATGTGCTTGGACCTATCCTATTTATCCTGTATACTGCTGACATCCCTACCCATCCAAGTACCCTCTTAGCTCTATCTGCGGACGACAAAGCTATCCTTTCCTCCCATCCCGATCCTAATACTGCTTCTAAAAAAACGTACAAGATCACCCCGAAAAAATCAAACAATGGTTTGGCAAATGGAGAATAAAAATCAATGAAGAAAAATGCGTCAAGGCCTCATTTCTTCTCGCTTCACAATTTTCCACGGTAAACTGCCATATCATCCTAATCCACTAGCACATACCATGTCTTCCAACTCCAACCCCTACAACCCTCCCCGTCGACTCAAACGAAGATGGCCTCGTGACCTCCTGGGGACATAGTCTGTAAATTATTTGAGAGTGGTGTCATTGGTCACTTTCTCTCCTCATGTGATTGACATTGAATGTCATTTTTGACTTCATTGTGATCAAATTACAAAATGATTTAATTTAACAGAATGTAAAAAATAAATAAAAGTTTGATAATAATAAATTTAAAAAAAAATTAGTATATACATCAAACTTGGCGAAAATCCTAGTGCTTACTACACTTAGAACGCGTTAGTATATCTATGTCTTATAGGAAAGAAGGCCGAGTAGTTTATTCATCGTGAGTAGTTTCTATTTTGTCGTAAATAATTCAGGCGATCCTTGAAAATCAGGAATTCCCTCAGACTGGATGATTCTCTGCTGGACGGATTCCTTCCCCTTCCTCTCATGGGAGCCTGTCTGGTAGTCTGGTATTCCGACTGACTCCCGGACTCAAAGGGCAGACCTCAGACCTTCGATGGGGGGACTGGCCAGGGAGGATTCGCTAACGCTTCGGCGGGCACGAGGCATCCCTAGGCCGGCACAGAGATAGAAGAGAGGAGGTCTTTCTGCAGGGACCCTGTCGCCAACTTTCACCGAGGACAGGAGAACTTTGCGGTAAGTCTCACTGCTGGAAAGGAATTGAACGAGGAATACCTCAGGGCGAATGTCCCGAAATTATCTTTTGAATTGGTCCTAGAATGCACGGCTCTCACTAATTTGTATGAGTTTGGGCAACCGGTATCTGCTCTAATCCATTTACCCCTGAAATTTAATTGAAAGGCATATATTATATAATTCTAATAAATAAAAGGGTTGTCAATTGAATATTGGAAAATCATTGGTCAGGATATATAAATGGCCCTCTTTTAGCATTTAAGTAATAAATAAAAACTAGTGAAATAAGTGAACAGAGAGTAATAAGTGAATAATCACGCGACAAAAAAAAAAATTATTCAAGTAAGAATCAGAAATCACAATCTATTAGAAACAATTTTTCAAGTCATTAGGGGATGTAGTTGTTAATGTATTCCATACATTATATATACAAACTTGTTAAACAATATTTCTTTTATTCACTTGACTTTCCTGCAAATATTAGTTAATCTTACTTTGGGAAATCAACGTAATCCCATTAGAATTGGTATTATAATAAATAAGTAAAATTATTTTTACTGGTAACATATAAATGTATATATTATAAATATGTATGTATGATAAAAATGTTATAGAACATTTGTTATAAAATATTTTACACCTTCTTTGCTTTATACATTTTTTTATAAAACTAATTACAAAAAAATAAGATTTTAATATTTAATCTCCCTTTAAACTCCCCCTTCCCTTCGGTCGATTTGAGAAATTGCAAACTCCTCTCGTGGTTAAAAAAAAAAAGCTTATATCTACGAACAAATATGGAGTTTGATTTCCTTATTTTTAAAATTTCGGACGCTAGATTGCGTTCATTTATATATGTATATATTTACATCTGTATAAATTCATAAGTTATTTGTTTGTTACAAACTAAATAAAATAGTGAGTTTTAATCATGAATAGTATGTTATTTGAAAACATTCATATTTAAAACTTATTTACGGAAAACGATTAATCATGAAGATATTTTCCATTGCAAGTTGCAAGATTCATCAAACTCCTCGTTTTTTTTTCTTGTTTTTTTTTTTTTTTTTTTTTTTTTTTTTTTTTTTATTTTGGGTTTTCAATATGGAAGAAACAATTTATATATTGGTTTCATTAAGCAAAATAATTTACTCGTTCGTTTTAATAGGTGAAGTTGAATAGGGGGAAGGGGGCGTTTAAAGTAAAATTTAGTTGAACTCTTTTCTATGTCATTATTCTGAAAAAATGAATAAAACATGATGTGTATGTAGTATGTTTAATAAATTTTAACAAACTATTTTAATATTTTTCTCATAAAGAGTTAATGAACAAGAAAATTATTAAATTCATTTAAACAGAAAGATATTCATGTAATGTAATATTAATGTAATAATTTCTGAAGCACTCTGAATCAATCAGAGTTATTAAGAAGAGATTACACACATTAATATTTTCTTTCGTTTCCTTTTATTATTTTAAGATGTAACTAGTTATTAGTCTGTTATTTATTTATTTTTATGCTAAATTAAAAATTGGTAATCTGCACAGTTTAAGATACTTTTACATAATACAACAATAGACTTTATCCTCAACTGTTAAGCGAGGTTTGGAAAAATTACATGAAACTCGCAGATAGGAATTGCAGATTTTCGGCACATACTTTTTAAAGATTATTCACCCTTCAAATTACTATTCGAAAAAAAAAAAATCACGAAAACAATGTTGTTCCTTTTTTAACTTTCCTTGGCAATGCCAAGAAATTTTCGATAAACACGGAATGCATATTTTTTCTAGAATTGTTTTCCTAATAGAACTCCAAGTTGTATTAACAAGCCGTTATATAATAAAATATCTGATAGATGTTAAATCTACACTTATAAAAGTATTCAATTGTATTCAGAGTGCAATCCAAAGATATGTATTTAAACGCTAAATACAATATATCATTGGTAGTCACCTTCTCTTCTCATGTGATTGACATTGAATGTCATTTTTAATTCATTGTGATTATATTACAAGATGTTTTTTGATTTAACAGAATGTAATAAATCAAAAAAATTTTAATAAAATACAATATAAAAAAGATAAAACTTTAGGCTTATCAGGATAACTCTGGCTATTAACACGGTCCGGGGGGGGGGGGGGGTTAGTAGAGTAATCTTCTATGAGCTGAACTGGATATATCCCAGAGGGTGGGTTCTTTCCCCGATGGTAGTAACACTTAGAATGTCCTGATGTGTCGTAGGATGACGGTCGGCTATGATGGGGATCCAATCTCAGGAGGGATAACATCACGAGAGGAAAGGCATATTCCAGAGGCCATCCTGGGGGTACCAGCACAGGGCTGATCACGCGTCTGGAATAACATTGCATCAAAGTGACAAAAAAACACTCCACGCTTAACAGCAAGACAAGAAATGATGAATAGATGATGAGAAGAAGAGCTGTTGACAGGAAAATTCACAGGTAAGGCTAAATCCATGTTCCATGCTAATGAATTTTTAACTATAGGGTATAAGTGGTTTAGGCAAGGCAAGAAGATTTTTTTATTGTTTTCTGGCAAGACAAAGAAAAAATATTCTTTTGGTTACAACAGGGTAAAGGAATTTTTGATAGCCTTTTTTTCATCAGTTATTTTATCCTTATTTGAATTTTCATTATATTATTTATTGAGGGATATAGGAAAATTGGGCGTTTGCGCAGGTACTGCTGAGAACATTGTGTATCAAAGCCTCATTGCCTTTCGACTAAGGTTATGTTCTAGCAGAAGAAGGGGACAGCTAAGATAATCTTATTGGGCAGCGGGAGCCCACTAATCCGCCGTTCCACTGTACAAACAGACCGTCCAAGGGAGGGACTCTGACCAAACTCCTTCGGTAAATATAGAATTGCAAATATAATAACTCCCCCACCCCTCCCATCAGGGTGGCCTGTGAGGGGGGAGGGAGAGGGTGGAAAGGGCTTATGTGTATTTCATGGGATGACCGTCGTCCGCAAACCTTCCTTTCCTTGGGTAGCACTTCCTAACCAAAACAGAGAAAACCTATACTCTGGATTTCACAGGAATTATTCCAATACAGGATTCGCCTTGTCCTAAGGTATTTACCTTACTCTGAAATACACTAAACTAAATTAATTACATCCCTCAGTAAGTGTATAATATTAATATACTTCCATTAATTTTGAATGAACAAATAACAGCCATTTCATAATTGAAAGTAAATAATAAACTTTAAAGGTTGTATTCTTTATATAAATAATCAAACAAACGTGTTTTAGGAAATAGATCTTTATGGAATGATTGTGAAAATACTCAATTATACCATTTTATTAACATCTATAAAGGAATCGCGAGAAAAAGTATTGAGAAAAGTTTTTTCAATAGAATTGATTATTAATGATTAAGTATACGTATAGAATTAAAACATTTTGATCAATTTATTTATTTATGATTACGAATATGCAAATTATATTTACTTATATCTTATAAGATGAATGATACTTTATTTGGTGTTTTTAATTCATACATTCAAAATATTTTGATGGTGCGTTGTTAGTTATCTTGTGGATGGAGAGAATCGCTCAGTCCCGATTCCGGGTGATTCTTTCCCTACGATCTGCAAAGCTATCAATATATTCTATATAGGAATCATTGGGCTCCCTCTAGGTCCCTACCATCTGGGACATATTCCCTAGTATTTAGAGTATCTCTGTGGTCGGTTATCCTGGTTCCTAGGAGCTCAATCAGTGGGGCTATCCCGAGGTACTGACGTCTCTCGTTGGATTTCAGCCGTTCTTCGCAGGAACCTCATTTCAGCAGCGGTGATCCAGGATTTCATAGAGAGTCAGCCAATAACCTACTTCTGGCTTCGTAGAGTAACATGGGCAGGAGTACTTTCTTGAAGAAGTGGACTTTTACATCCTACAACATCTATTTCTATTCTCTCATCATCTCTATTTTCTACAAAAGTATTAAATATCTCGTAATAGAGTGTATATGCCTTGCTAATCCTATTTGATATTAACGCGTCTACTTTCTCAGATTTTCCATTACTTCCATTCCCTCTCCACTATACATGCACATCTTGCTGCTTCCTTACTACTTGCAAGGTTCGGGCTTTGTTGGCACTAATACGCCTTAATCTGCATTAATTATTAGATAGGTCGTAGCAGAGGAAAGAGTTCTTTTGATACGATTCTTAGTCACAATCAGCCTAGTTGAGCTGATGGTCCAGACTTCAGGCCTTCATTAGTTATCAATTATTTCATGTTCTAAGATAATCAGGAGTTTCATTTGTTTCCAACCTATATGCTGTTACATACATTGCATTAGTTTTTTTACTAACTACAATACTACAATACAATGTTCCTATTAACTTTTAATACTGCTATCTTATCTTATTAAAAATATATAAAATATAATAATAATTACAATATATATGTATATATTGTAATTATTATACTCCATTACCTTAACCAAGGATTTACATACACATCGATGACATTATAATATTTATATAAGTTTTAACGAACCATATTTTTAGCTACTTCAATGTAGGCTCGGTAATAATTCGTAGTAAATTTTGAAAATTCGCAAAATGGTACCATTGTAAATATGATCTGTAAAACGCTGTGAATAATTTAAAAGCATAAGAATTTCATTTATTATTTGTTTTTAACAGGAATTTCTCTTTAATCAATTACTATCTCTTACAAATATAAAATAAACAAATTATTTTTATCTTTGTTACAAACAGTAATAATTTGGCAAAATAGGAGCTCTGTATTATAATGGAATATTAGGAATATACCATATTAAATAGATTTTGAAATCATTTGCGAAAAGAATTTTGGGTTATTAAAATAATTTCTAATCAACTCCAACAATTCTGAACAACGAAATACAAATAATTTTTATTTTGTGATAATTTTGAAACCAAAAATATATTTATTTCGCAGTAAACGTGAGTTTGTCGATTTCTCTTATCGTTCGTTTTATTCTTCACTTTCAATTAGTCCTTTACTATTTGGAGATGGCAGCTATTCTAGGAGGCCAGATAAAACTGTGCTTATCTGTTCGAATGTGGCCACAAACTTTAGTACCTGGGATATGATTAAACTTCACCCCCATTGTGATAAATTGGGGTGGTTATTAAAGACCGTACTGTGTATGCGAGTGTGTATGCCAGCTCTCACTCAGACAGACACATACAATCGTCCCATCTCTCTCACTCCGCCGATTAGAAGATAACCTCCCTGACAGGCCCTGGAAGGTTATATAACAGCAGGGCGTGGGAGAAGGTTAAGTAGGTGGGCAAGGAGATACTAAAAGGGAGTAGTTTAAACTCCACTTGAAGCTCGCAGGAGGTACTTCTCCCTCTGTAGGGCCAGGCGTAAACTCAGGACATTCCCAACACCTACGGCTTAGAACTGGTAACTTTCAGCAATTACTCTCAATGCCCTACTCTCACGCATTAAACGCCTTCAGTATTTTATACTAAAAAACTATTTCTAATTCTCAAATATAATATTATCAGCGTAATTTATTTATATAATTTATAAGCATAAATACAATCATACGTACACATATCCTCCTGTATCGTAACTATATACCTATATATAGATATATAGTTCAGATAGAATAGAAAAATTCTTAAATATTTTACTTCAAAAATATTTATATTTTTTTTTACTTTTTAATATATACTTTATTGAAAAATTGTCAATACAATAGTATTTTTACAATTTTTTATTATTATGTACAATATGATCTGTAGGAGAAAAAAAGCCCAGTGGCAAAACTCCATTGGCTTGAATTAAAAATTCTATATACATATGAGTAACAAAATACAATTATAACTGGCTATATCTTATAAAAGATCACGTGGCCACATACGCTTTAGACGTCGTGGAGGATTGGTTGGGATAGTAAAGGAAGAGAGGGCTGAGATGTAGGGATTAGGGTGACCATGGAGGCGGGAATGGAAGGATTGATAGCGCTTTTGGATGAGGAAAGAAACAAAAGGAATATCAAGGTCATGATGGATTGTTCGGTTGGAAACATAGTAGGGAGCATTGACTATTTTCCGGAGTATGACGGATTGTAGGGATTGTAGCCTTTTAATATGCGAGGATTTGGCACTCCCCCAGACTTCTATGCCATATGTCCATGTTGGTTGGAGTATTGCTGTATATAAAAGTCTTTTGTTTTGTAATGATAGTTTTGAGNTGTGTGTGTGTGTGTGTGTGCGTGTGTGTGTGTGTGTGTGTGTATATATATATTACAATTTAAACTTATTATGTCATATAAAATTTTTCGTAATAATAACTAACATATTCACAATTTTTTAATTTAGCCTAAAATCCCCCTCATCTCCAAGCGATTTAATCTGAATGAACAATAAATCAATCACATCCAAAAATATGATAAAGTAATAGATGATTAAAAATAGACAGGTACACACACATTATATATAATTAATATTTTTAAAACAGTACATTTGACGTTGTCCTACGCTTAGATAATGCGAGGATTGAAGATATTTGTGAATGTGTTGTTTTTTTTAATTTAACTAAATTTCTTAAAGATAAATTTGCTGATAGGACTACTCAGAAGACCACTGTTATACACGTGCTATATATACAATTAAAAATTAACAATAAACAATAACTTTAAATATTTTCTAATTTAAAAATAAAAGTTATATGTGTAAAATTCTTTACACTTGAGCTTCGTATGACGTAACATATTCTGCATTAATTTCTTTTAAATGTTGGTCTCATTTTTCCTCAACCCACTTATCATTTTATTCCAATTTAAAATGTGTTCTATAAATTCTAATAAATTGTATTTAAAACCTATTAAATTAGTTAAACTTACAGAAATTCCTGCCTGTTAATTTTACGTGAAATGGAGGTTAAGCGCTGTTCTTAGAGGAAAGCTAACAAAGCCCATTAAATAAGCATGTATTTATGACGGCAATGTATTAATATAGGGTTGAGCCCTACTCTCCCCCACACAGGGGTAGTTCAGTGGCATGGTAATTACAGGAAGAACCCCGAGGACAGAGCTCCAGAGGCGGCCAAGTCATTAAGCCTACCTGCCTGCTGATCAGTTATTTATAAAGTCCCTAGAAGAGGAATTTCCTAGCCTCCCTCCTTCTAAGGGTTGTGTGAGAGGGAAGCCAAACAGCTGACTAATGGCAGAGAAGGCACACACAAACACCTGTACTCCTACATTTCCCCCACTTCTCCACAGTCACTCCTGTCTTCTGTTACTAACTTTAAATTTGCATATTTACAAAAAATGAGCCCATATATCCCGTTGACTTTGTAGGTCCTAAAGAATGTGATACTTGCCACATGTGATACTTGTGTGTGTCTAAGACAAACCTCCGAGATATATATTTTCATTAAGCACACCCATGCACGCATTTGCATAAGGCAACGGGTTTATTGCATTATTACCTGTACACTGACGGATCTAACCAGATAGGTTAGATGGTGTGTGGGGGGGGGGGAGGGAGACTTCTCTGTTTTCTTGGTATGTTACTGACTACTAGTTCTCGTTCTGATATCGAACATTGGAACTGATAGATAAGGAAAAAAACGAAGAAGGGCTGGAATCTGGAATCCATTAGCTTATGATATATATA
>KZ808209.1:217299-235034 GCA_000696205.2 Oncopeltus fasciatus
TAAATTGGTAAGAATATATATATATATATATACCATTATTATTTTTTCCCTTGAAAGAATATTTTTAAAATTAAATTGCGTGCAGCCGAATTCTCTTTGATATAATGTCAAAGGGTTTTATTTTGTATTCTTTTAACATTTTTGTGGAAAGCCGTAAAACAAAAGCCGCATTGTCTTGTTAATGAATATTCTTACTTCATTTTCAGGGATGTCTCGTGCTTGCTGAATCCTTCTATTTTCCTCTCTCCCTCTCTTTCTGTGCCTCAGGCAGAGCTACCTACCCATACTTTATATATGTCTGTCTTCAGGTGATAAGTCATTTATGGAAGCAAAATCACAGAAAATAGCAGATTCTCCAAAGTTAGTCCAAGTCGGATGCAGGAAGTATCACTCTGCTTCTACAAAACTGCAAGACCACGTACGAAGCGCACGTCAGGTGAAGCATACGAAGATTCTTAGGGCTTACAAAGCAAATTCTCACTAAATGTAGATTATATTTCAGGAAGATGTATTGTGTCAATGATTTTATGTTAATGGCCAAAATAAACGATTCTAAATTTAAAAATACTCATTTATAAATTTTCTATTTAAATCTGTGAAGAACTAACTACAAAGGTACCGACAGGTCGTGTCAAAAGTTTATTTTCTTGAGGAAAATCTGTTAAATTTGACTTATAATGACCAAAAGCTCAAATTAAGACCAACACAGCTCAACTAATTCGATATCCAACACATTTCTGTTTCTAACATTTATAGGTTCCTAAATCTTTAGTGATTATCTATAAATCCCAAAAGTTATTTACTTGAAGCAACTACATTTAGGTATGGTTAATTACAACAAGAACGTACAAAAAGAACGTTTACGTTAATAAGGATTTTTAATATTGAACCATTATTCATTTGCTGTCATTACGCTCCTTTTCCTATGAGTGATTACTTTAATATTTTCCAAGTCGAGGCCGAATAGAAAGTTTCGTAACATCCTACGAGTCTAAATATTTATAAATTGTTGTTAATATTGAACAATATGGATGTATATTGGCACTTTGACACATTTCGTTTTAAAAAAGATCAGCTGACGATCAGATAATTAAAGTGCTATGACAAATGTTTTGAAAGTTTCAGTTAGGAAAACAAAAAAAAACAAAGGACATTTCAGGTCTTCCAAAGGCCGCATCATGGCCTATTTGATTATACTAATATATAGATTAAATGTCACAGAAACTGTTTTACCTTTTAGAAATACCACGAGCCTAATGGCTCTTCATTAGTCTCGTGGCATCAATATTTTTTGCGATAAATCTAGGTTTAACGAATTTCCAGGGTCAACTTTACCTGGAATATTTTTCTTACGAGAAATGTTCAGACATCGCTTTATCAAAATATTTATATATGTATGCACAAGTAAACTGTAAATTTCTCAACAATTTTTATACAATTTAATTCTATAATTATATTACTTTACTTTTGTAAATTTTCAATTCAAAAATTTAATGGAAAAAATAGACAAAGAAATGGTAGTGGGATGATTTTGTGTACCTCATGCTTTTTAGCGGAATGTTTCCAAACGATATTTTTGGGATGTGAGTTTCTAAATTCAAATCACAAATCCGATCACGGAACAGATTAGTAACTTAATAGAGAATTCAGATCCGTTTGATTTACGTAAATGCATTCCAATTCACTTTGGAATTGATGGAAACAAGTGGGAGGGGGGGGGGGGAGAGAAGAGCTTCCGATTTTGGAAGAAAAATAATAAATTAGAGAATGTGTCTGCGGTGGGATGTCCCGGGGGAAGGGGGTCGGTTATTCGGCGTCAAATCTAAATCCGTGCTTTAGTGGGGTGGTTCTGAATGGGGGGAGGAGGCAGGGGGCAGCGTTCCCTGAATACCGCGTTCCGGAACGACGAGAGCGAGCTCAGCGCGGGACCAGAATATAAATAGGAATTATGAGTGTCTGCTGCCACAGAGGTAGGAATGCGACATGTGCCCGCCTCTTCTCCACCCTAATTCTCCCAAATGGGATCTCTTTGGATTCCTTGGATAGCTTCTTCTTGGATAATGATTATATCAGGTTGTATGGGGCGCTTGTAGCTATTTCTACTACAGATTTGTTTTCCACAAACATAGATTAATGTCTTGTATAGAGAAGAGTAATAATAAAATCAAAATCCTTCGTTTTTTGTGTCTACTACCAAAAAAATGACTACCATTCTTTTCTGAGACAAAATTTCATGACAATTTCTTAGAGAATAAGAAAAGAAGATATATTATCATTATTTATAAAAACAATCAAAATAATTTATATTTATAAAATAAACATATCAAACATATTTGTGACAGTATGTTTATATATATATTATATATGTGATTTGGGGTGCCAGGCTAGCTCAGGGGATCCGTACGGGTCTCGCAATCCTGACGCTGCGGGTTCAAATCCCGCCCAGGTCAATCTTTTATTTATAAATGGAAGCTTGTCCTGAGCCATGGGTGTTTAAAATGGGGTGGCAACCTGTAGATAACCCCTCCCTCCAATGACCCTAAGTGGTTGCAAGGGAGGCTAACAAAAAAAAAAAAAAATATGTGACAAAGATATAATTTGTCATTCAGAACCACTGGTGACACATTTTTCGATACGGCCTTGAATTATCCTCCTTATAATTTAATGATCATGCTCACTAGCGTAATAATTGTATTAGTGCTTTTGGCCATTAAATTGTTCGAAGGGCAATTATTAAGAGCCATTTTGAATCGTGTAAGGCGAAATTTAATAGATTTTACTTCTCTGAATAAATAAATAGAGCCGTCAAAGGATATGAAAGAAAGATTAACAAAAGTGATAGCAATCTTGGGTTAAAAGTATAACTGATGATGATCAGACTGACCTGAAACGTCTCTAGGAGTAATTATTTTAAATATATACATTATTAAAATGTATATTAGTTCCTTTCTGCCAACATGTTTTTTATATTATTTCAAAGATAGTGAATTTTAAAACAAAAACAAAAATATTCTTGGCCTAACATTGGAATGAATAAAAAAAAAAAAATATACAAATAGAACACAAGAAACGAGAGCAATTTTGATAGCGTTGAATCCTTGATTTTACAAATAAAAGTAGAGGAAAGAACAAAAATAAACCACATAGAGCATCATATACCTGCTTAACTATTTGACAAAGACTTTGTGCTTGTGTCTTTTGTTGAATTTATTTATTTATTTTTTTAAGTTCAATATAATAAACATATTTAAAACCTAGTTACTTTTGAAAACTTAATTTATCACTTAAACAAATATGTCAGAAGTTTTTTGGTAAAACTGCGATGTTCTTTTTAAAAATATTTTTTTAAACAGTAATCAATAAAATATTATTTATTAATTTTCACAATATCTTAGTTCTCTTTTTCTTTCTTCAAAATTTTCAGACTTTATTTACTGGCTAAACTGATAGCTAATATCTAGCTAAAATTTCCGTATTAAAAAAAAACTTTATTAAGATCAATTTTTTTCTCTGATTTATTTATCATGTAATTTATTTTAATGAGTTTATTTGAGTTAAAATTATGTATACTGAGGCAACTAGAGCATATGTAAGCCTCAACATAAATTGGTAAGATTTTTCTTGTTAACAAATTATACCCTTAGTCTTAACTAAGAAATTATTTAGTTTAATAGTAACATGCTAAATTTGAGGCCATGTCTTTAACTTCTCGTAAGTGGAATGGGTGAAAGATCTGAGGAAATTATGAGAAGTCTCGTAGTTTAAATGTAAAAGACAGGAGTGGAGTTAGTGTGAAGTGTACGAGATTGCGAGGGCGTAGGCAGGGCGAGGGGGAAAATAAAGAGAATAGAAATAAAGCTGACAGGGTAGATTGTAGATTGCAGAAGATTGGGGCCAATTAGAAGCAGTTTCCCGGTCGACTGGTGGCGACCTCTGGCGACGGCTTATTAAATTATCTCCTGAAGAGGTGGGGCCTAGAGGACGCGAAACGGATTATCCGGCCTGCTCACGTCTGACTCTGCCCTCTCTCTCTGAATAAAGTCGAGTGTTATCGCTACGTGGTCGGAATTTCACCAAGGGCCTACACCCCAACCTAACTCTTCTGCCTACTTCTTCTTTTCTTACTTGTTTTTTTTTTTTTTTACTTCCGACTGCAAGAGGTACAATTTTAAAAGCGGAGAACCCCTTAAGAAGGCTACATATATTAACTGCTATTGCTAGGCCATACTAAAGATTAGCACGTGTAACACAGTGGTCTTATGAGTGTCCTATCAGAAAATTTATCTCTAAGAAATTTAGTTAAATAAAAAAAAGCACATTCACAAATATTTTTAATCCACGCTTATCTGAGCACAGGACAACGTCAAATGTAGTATATTAAAAATTTTATATATNCACACACACACACACACACACACACACACACACACACACACACACACACACACACACACACACACACACACACACACACACACACACACACACACACACACACACACACACACACACACACACACACACACACACACACACACACACACACACACACACACACACACACACACACACACACACACACACACACACACACACACACACACACACACACACACACACACACACACACACACACACACACACACACACACACACACACACACACACACACACACACACACACACACACACACACACACACACACACACACACACACACACACACACACACACACACACACACACACACATATATATAACGCCTGCTATGAGAAATTTAAGAATGCAACTAAGAAAACTAGGGGTATTTCTCCCTCTTTCCTCGTCTTTTCGCGTCTAGATTACGCCCTAACAATACTCATTTACCTTTATTGATTTCTACTGCCTTGAAAGATCAAAATACCTAGTCAGTAACTTACATACATTTTTAATGAGACAGTGGAAATCTTTTTTGCTTGCCCTGCTCTTGCGTTCGGAATTTCATTTTGAACTATTCCTGTTTAAGTCATACTGAAAGACTCATTAGACATATGATGATATGATTGTGAAGATAAGGGATTTAACCCCCGTACAATTTATTTAACACAGATAAGATATTCTTGGTAATTATATTAAAACGTTAATATAATAATATGTGACACTGCAAGTTACAACAAGAGAGTTGAAACTGTGACAGTGTGAATATTTCAATAGCTTTGAAATAATAGCTGACTTTTGAATAATGAAACAAACACAGGAATCAATAATTTCCCTTGCATAATACCAAGCAACTAAAAAAAAAAAAAATGAACTTTCAATATTACTAAGCAAATAGGTGCGGGGGTTGGGATTCATTAAAGTCGATATTAGACTGGGACGTGACGTAATAAAAGGGGCTGTAGTATGTTGCGACGCCTTGAAATATTCAGTCCAAGCCTAGGGCTTAGAGTATTTCCACTGCAGGGCGCAAGATGGCGTTCCACCTGATTAGCTTATGGGGGTCTGAGGTAGCTGATGCCCAGAACCCATGAATAACCTAAATATGCCTACTTTATGGAAACCATTCATGGCTATTTATGGTGAGACTTCTTATAAGGGGACTTATGATTGGCCTACGAGGTCCTCGGATATTTATTATTTATTATTATTTATTACGGATTATTTATTTGGAAAAATAATATTTTCGAAATAATTTCGTTTGAAATAAACTGATTTATGAAATGGCATCAAATACTAAATCCTGTTTTGGAATTATTCGTATACTTCGCATACTTTCTTAGGCATAAGTTACCTTCATAATAAATAAATTGTTTAACGTATATTTACATGAAAATAAACAGAATGATAAATACAAGTGAAGAATACATAAATATTGCTAAATATTTGGATAAAATAGTCAAAACTGATTTAAAGGAGCCTCCAAACTTAATTAATTTATTTTGATACTTCTTTTCCGTTGATTTCTTCTCTCTGATCAAGGACATTTCGTTCACCCAAAAATTGAGTTTTTTTTTTGAGTTTGTACTTTTATTAATTCTATTGTTCATTTCATCAAATTACAAGATTTTAAGTAACAGAATGTAATAAATAAATATTTATTTATTTAAAAAAAATGTTCATTTAGATTGATATTCATTGCACTTGAAAGTGTTTTGCTTTTTTTTTAGTCATATATCCTGGATGTTTCCCGAATCCTCAACTCAAATCAATTACGAATATTTTCATTTAAAATGTTCTATCCGTAAATCTAGGATTATTGTATCATTGAATTATTTTCACACTTACTTTACCATTCAAGAATTACTTCAACAAGAATTAAGTGTAATGTAGTTAAGTAAATATTTTTACTCTTTTTAATGATATAAGTTGAGGGATTGAAATAAAGTATTGCCGTTATGAACGAAGCTTATGAAATAACATGCCTCTTTAAAGATTAACTAGTATTTAAACATTTGTTACTCACCTATAATTATAGAATTATTTTTCTGGAGAAAAAAATAAACCGTACCTGAAAAAAACAAAACACATTAGTATTAGACCGCTTAAAATATACTAGAGTCCATTAGCATAAATTTAATAAATAAATAAATTATATAATAAACAAAAGGCATGAATATGGGATCCTGGTGACACGACGTAAACTCCCACCTTCATGACAGCCCTGAAAATGACTTACAATGTAAGCCAAAACGTTGGAAGATAATTTAAAAAAATACACATTTTTTAAATTGTATTTTTTGGATCTACCGTAACCGAACCCTAACAAAAAAAAATCCAATAATAATAATAATGTTTTATACATTTTTATCGCAACTCTTACTTAAACGTTAATTAAATTCCACGTAATTATATTTTAATGAAATCTATGTATTTTTCTGCTTAGTAATGTTTTAATGTTTTACTAGTGAAGTTTTATTTTAAAATAAAGTAATGTTTTGTGCACGTAACAACTCATTCTTAAAAGTTTAATATCATCATATATTGCGTTTTTTCCCCTAAAAGTAAATTAAATTTGTTCTATTGCATTGAGGTAAAATAAAACTATTTTGTTTAGACTTGGAAAATTTTATTATTTACTGAATTTGGCTCAGAACTCTCTTTATAGTCCTGTCTTGGAGAAAAAATAGAAAACATAATTTTCATTTCAAGAGAATGATAATAGTGGCCATAGTTATATAAGAGTAATCTTACAAGAAAGTATTAAATTTCGTAAATAAAAACATGGAGTTCGCGGGGTAAAACATTTTATGTGACAAAATTTAAATGGGCTCCCTTAAAACATCCTAAAAATTTTGTCTGTTGTTTGAGAAACCAAAAAAATATATTCATTAGAAATATACAAAGTTTTTTCACACAATATTTACAAAGTATGTTACAGCTACATGTAGCAAGGCAATTGCATTATAAGAAATAGTTAGATATATAACCATAATATACAATTATTGAAAAATAACCACAGTTATAATTTTTAACATATCCTGTTGATAACTCATGCATCCAACGTGGCCATAACATGGTTTTAGGAAAATTTAAACTGATTTTTACCAATCCTGTATTGAAGAAGCAAAAAAATAGTGCTTTTGATAATTTATTTAAAAATTGTTTTGATGTATTTAAAATTGCGTTTAAAGCTAGCTTCAAATAGAGTTTTTTTTTTATAGGTTTGTAACAAAATTTGGTATTAGTCTTGTATTTTTTTTTTGTTTGATTCCGTCGCCTTTATGTGTTCGGAAATTGAAATGAGGGGAAGGGAGGGGTTAGGGAAAACCAAAATGTAAAATTTTAATATCATCGATCGTTATTTTCAACATTACTAAAAAGAAGTATAAAACGTGTAATGTATAATGTAATTTAAAAAAAAAAAATATTTTACAAGGGTTAAAAGAAAAAGCTTATTAAGAAAGATATATAATAATTTCATTCACGTGTTGAGTGCGCTATCTTATTTTAAAATATTGAAACTAAATTAGGCATTAAGTATTTTCATTTTATTAAATATTGATTGATATCGATTTAATCGATCAATTGATTGAGGCATCAAATATTTTCATTGTAAATTATTTAAAGGATTAATTTTCGGTTGTAAGCGAATGAGAAGTGGAATAGTAAGGGGTAGGCCAGAATTAATAGTCGAAATATCCCCGTAACGAAAAGCCTAAAACCTAACAGGTGTAAAATGTAATTTTATAACATTAATGTTCTCTAACAGTTGTAACTATGATACGGGGGCACTTCCCCCACTCCACTATCCCGGCACGTCTTCACTCTACTTCAGTGTTCACACTTTTTACATTCACTGTTATCTCTGTCTTTCAAAGTAGATTTCCGGGGCGCCAGGCTAGCTCAGGGGATCCGTCTGGGTCTCGCAATCCTGACGCCGCAGGTTCAAATCCCGCCTAGGTCAATCTTTTATTTATAAGTAGAAGCTTGTCCTGAGCCATGGGTGTTTATAATGGGGTGGCAACCTGTAGATAGCCCCTCCCTCCAATGACCCTAAGTGGTTGCAAGGGAGGCTAACACAGCAAAAAAAAAAAAAAAAAAAGTAGATTTCCTTATTTACCTTATTTAGTTCTATCTTCAAAGAAATATGGCAAATATACTTGGACTGCACAGCTCCTGCGTGACGGACTCTTCTTCGCTATGCAACAGCAAATATTGTTACAATAAACTCCTGGTAGGGTTCGGCTGATAAGAATGATCCGTTCAAACTGAGTTTTATCAGAGTTCGGGCCTAGGGGATCCACTCTTAAATTTCAAGCCAGGCACTGAAGGTCCGAGTCCCACTCTGGTCTTGATCTAACCAAGAAGTAAAAGCCTTAGGACCGGATTGTTACCTATATAAGTGGGTAAACTGGAGGTTAAAAAATAAAAGTTATTTTTATATAAATAATCTTTATAAAGAACATATAAAGTGATAATTCTGAACAAGTACTTAAGGTTAAATTCCCTTTTAAAACTCTATAAGAGAAGGTCGTAAACGTATAGAGGTGGCGCGGGCTTCTGTTTTCATGAATATTTTTAAGGAATCAATGGCATTGCTATCAAATGGGAGTGATCGTGAGAGAGAAAGCAATAGTACTTAGCCGGAGATAAGGGCGCTCTTATCAGAAGGGCGTTTTATCATTTCTTCTTATTTCCTCAGAACGGGACGATGATATCAGTTGGAGGCTCTCCCCCCGACCACACGGCTTAGTTATGGAGAAGCGTTCGAGAAGAGGGGGTCAGACTCCCCCCCTCCTGGCTGTCATCCCATTACGACCCCATATAACGTGCAGGAGACCCGCGATAGTAAAGGCCTCCCTATACTTTTCCCCCTAGCCTCCATCCCCCACCCCCATGACCTCCTCCCTCGAACCCCCCTCCCCTTTCACCCTCCGAAGAAGCGCGATAAAAATCTTATATCCACCTAGAGAGGCGAGCTGGACGACCTCATCGCCCCCCTCCCCTTGACCGCATAATTACCCATAACCTTCCTTTCATATTTTTACAACGCTGTACTCTTGGACTTCAGCTTTTTTTGTCGACGTTTTTTTTTTTTCCATCCCCTTCAAGCTTCCTGTAATATTGGGGGATAGGACCATATTGTTCCGAGCATAGACAATTTGCTGGGTTGTAAAAAATTTACAACGGCCGTAAAGATATTGTAAACCGGCATAAGATACTTTCTTTTATTTTATTTTTTACTCAGTATTAATAGTGTTTTAATGAATGATTGAAATACATTATTAAAATATTTTTATCATTATTGATTGATAAATTTCCTCTACAAATTCACGAGAGAAAGGTATAAGTGACAACTCCGGACTTATCAATAGCTTTACTTAACAAACATGTACAAGCTTTACTCAACAAACATGTACAAAACAACGTTATCATAATACTTTGTGTCTGGAAGTTCCCAAGCTCTGCGACTCGGCGTCCTGCGGAAATGTGCGAGCGCACTGTCCCAGAAGAAAGTATATCTCGACCAGATCTTCTATACAAGGAAGAAGGGACGACCAAGACTGAGATGGAAAGACGCTGGGGTCCTTTGGAACTTCGTAACTGTAGGTCAGCTGCACTAGACCGAGGCACAGCTGTTTTGAGAGGTTCAGCCACAGAGATGAGTTGTCAGCCTGCTCATGTATGTAATCTGTATATTTGATACACATATACAACATGTGTGATCAACTTAAGCGCGAGTTATTGAAGATAAAAATAAATCAAGCAATCACATACATTTTTTTTTCTTTTATTCGTGAGATTGAGCAAAACATCAGCTGTTAAAATGCATCACAAAATGTCTCTTTCACTCGTAGGAACTACATAAATATTATATTGGATCCCAACATTTAACAAATTTTATTGGCTCAATATCCAGCAATCTTTTACAAAAATATGAGATTGATCTAAAAATAAATAATTTAGTTTTCCAAGTTCATAAATAAGAAAATAAAACTTTTTATTTTAAATGTATTAATTTAATTAAGAAGAGTCATTTAAACAGCTTGACAATGTCAGCTCCTCCGAGCATGAGCGATATATTCGTCGGCCTCGGAGGTTGGACTCTCGACACTAGTGCGGGGAATTTAATAACTTATCAGACTTGTCTCGGTAGCATAAGTGGTAAATGCACCGGCCCGGATAGCAGGGGATCCAGGTTCGAGTCCTGGCTGGGACAGTTAGATTTTTTATTCTGTTCCCTTGCACTAAAAATTATCTGTATTAATTTAAATTTTTTAAGATACCAAAATTTTCAAATTCAAGTGAAAGCATCGAACATCGTCTGAATTAAAATTAAGTTTATTTATTTAACTGTGTGAAATTAAATTAAAAAATGTCAGCCAAGCATGAGCTGCCTAAATATAATTACATTTTTATGAAAAAAAGACAAATTCTTTTTAAAAACAACGAGAGTCAAAGTTGCGACTATTCTTGACAACATTTAGCTTTTCTTTGATCTACCCAAGAAAGAAGAGTGGGGGAAACGCTTACGAACCTTAGTTCTTTTTTAACAAGCGCATTTCGTAAGACTGATAAACAACGTGAATATTACAAAATACATTTTACCCCTATTATGTTTAATAATACTTTACGTAACTCAAATAATAATAATGATATTACAATTATAAAATATTTATTTCACTCTTCAATTGCCCCTCTCCCTCTTTCCTCATTTGATTTAAAAACCAAATTAAATTCTTTCATTGAAAAAAAAAAAACATGATTGGTTTCTATATTAAAAATTTATTTTTTTCTTGATATGCTTCTTTTTTTTTTTAAAGTGTTACATCAAAATAATAAAGTCAGAAACTCAGGTGCTGCGTAAACCAAAGAAACATGAGAATAAACAATTAAAATTGTTATAAAACCCGAATAAACACTAAACATAACGTATAAACAAATACGTCATGAAAGTAGAAACTAATGTCTCTGATAATGGCATTAGGTCAATCTGTAGGGGGGAGGGGGTGTAGAAGACATTTAACCATTCCACTCCATATAGTTCTTTGTAAAAATCCTATAGAACATAAAAAGTTAGAGAATTAAATTTTGCATCTATTTTATTTCATAATTTCCATAAAAAAGCCACAGACAGCCATTAAGATTTGATCCAGGTGACATCACTTTTTCTTTCAAATTCATGATAGCCTTTAAGATGTCTTGAAATGTAAGCCGAAACTTTGGCAGATAATAAAAAAAAAAAATTGTTTTAAAATTTTATTTATTTTTAGTCTACCTTGACTGTAACTCAAATAATTCTCTACTAATACAGTTTTTAAGGTATGTTGTTAGTTTATTAGGTGTAGGTATAATTGTTTGGTTGTTATTGTTAGCTATAGTTGTTATTTGTGAGGTATATGTTTCTAGGTATGTTAGATATAAGTTGTTAGGTATATGGCTGATAGATTCCAAAAAAAAAAAGAAATCCTTAATATATCTCAAAAGGTGTATATTTATAGAGAATTCGCTAAAATGAGATATGCGTCACTAAAGCGTAAACTAACTGAATTTCTTAGTACAGTAGTTGATTATTATTTTAAATTTCTATATGATGTAATAATATTACTTAATTATAAACAAATCCTTACGGAGTTTATTTATTAAAATAAATATTGCGCCCGCTACACCGAAAAAAACTTTTTCACTTACACTTGACAATTTCGTTCAATGACGAACTAAGCTTTTCATTTCATATTTAAAAGCAACATACATAATTCCATTAGAAAAAAAATTGAAATATGTATCCTATATATGTATTTTAGTGACAATATTTAGCTATCCAGTGGATAAAATAGAGACAATGTTAAAAAAATAAGAAGAAAAATCTGATATGCAAACAATCTTAACAGTTCCATTTAATCAGAATCCCCCAAAAATAATCCATGACAATTCAGTATAAAAAATAAGGATTTTCATTAAAAAATTTTATAGTTGATATGAAATAATAATAAATGATATAAAAATACTATGACTATGCCTAAAATACTATATAAAAAAATATGCCATGTATCCTTACAACTTCTTCGTATTTTATCGTTAAACTGCTAAACCAACTCTGTATTTAGACCGTTTGAAATACATGCAGGATTACTTTATCTTCCTCGGGATTATTTATATACTAAAATTCATCATCGTTCATAATTCCTCCAGCTCACTTATTTTTGAGACTGAAGCCATTCAACTATAGTTTGTAATGGGAATGGTCTGGAACAAACCTCTCGTTATTACGTATTCACCCCTCTGCCATCTTGAATTCTTTTCCTTTCTTATTGAATTTATATCCCTTTTTATAGGAACATGTGTTGTGCGGAGGGCCAAAGACGATCGTCGAGGCGTGTGCTCCTCCCCGCCTTAGTTAAGATATTACGAAGGGTTGGGGGTGGTCCCCCCCCCCCCCCGCCCCTACCCAAACCACCTCTCCTCTTTAAGGCACACACACCTCTAGACGAGGATTTCATATCCCCCCCCCCTCACCCCAGCCATGCAAACAAGGTTGTTAAAGTGCCTTTAAATTCCCTTTCCAAGTCGGTCCTTTCCTTTAGTGGCAAAGCCCTTCCCCGATAAAGGCCCATTCTTTGGGGCCTTATGAGATTATATTGTGTCGAAGTAGAGGAGCAAATTGAGAGGAGGGAAGATGGAATGGTTCTTTTTATTCTAACGTTCAATTGTAGCATAGATTTATTTAACGAACTTAATAAATATGTGGTCATTATATAAACATCATCTAAAAAGCGAAATCTATGCATAATATTAGGAACCTAATACCTTAATTCAATTCTGTAATTCTATTAAAGAGTGATAAAAAAATAAATATGAAATTTGACATTTACAATTGTTTTCGTTTATGCAAATAATTGTATATGTTCCAAATGAAGTATATCATTTAACTTACAATCATTTTAACTTAATATATTACAATCTTTTAAATTTTAACATCTTAAATTAGTTTTTGAAAATATGGTAAATAAGTATCAGAAACCAGTTGCGGTTTGGAAGCTGGCCTGGTCCTTTATTTCGTTATTATTATCTGAATTGGTTTATTCTTAATATTTCCAAAATTGAAAATCTGGGGATCCAAAATTCGTAGCAATTACTAAATAAAACTATATTGACTTGCATATTGCATATCGCACTCTTATTTATTTATTCGCTTGTAGCTGATGAATGAAAAACAGAAGTCCAAGTTCGTTGAAGCAAAATTGGACGAATAGGAATGAGGGATAACGTGTAATGTTCGCACTGACATTACAGTAAAGAAATTTTTTTTTTTTTTTTGTAGCTAGCGTAATATTTAATTTAGAGTAATGGAAGTCAACAAAGATTTCTTTATTAATAAAACACTTATTTTAGGTGATTAAAATATTAGAAATTAAAATATTAGCTGTGTGGTTTGTCAGAGAAAAGGCTGCAATTAACTGTTTTTCTTAATTAAATTAAGTGTATGGCATTTAAATGTAAAATGAAATGAAAGGGTGAGTTCGTTAATCAGTGAAATCAGACAAAAAGCAGTGAGGATTACCAGCATTGTAAAGAGAAGGTAAAAAAAAATTAAACAAACTGGGCAAAATACAATTTTCTATGCAAATTTAGTTTAAAGTAATATTTGCTTATTGATATTTGATTTTTTTAAGTGTATGGGTTTACATGGAAAGGTATGTTCAAAAACAAATATTCATCAACTAGAATACTAATGAATTAACTACAGCATAGCGGATTTTTTATTTTTTATTCTAGAAAATTTTTTTTTAAAAGGTCCAATTAAGATGTCAATAGATTCTAATCCTGTGATGGCTGTATGTACTTTTTAATTTAAAGAAAAAATCTATTTTGATCTCATTTGAATATAACAGTTGGGCTGACTCGACAATAGCATCAGCTAAAACATTATGCAATTAATGCCTTATTAAAATTAATAAATTTGGAGAATAGCAGCCGATTTAGTAAATTACATATTACCTGAAGAGTAATATGTATATGTCATACTGTTTTCCAGTAAACAAAAAATATGTTTACTGGAAAACAGTATGATCTTTTTAATCAATAATGAAGCTTTGGAATTGGATTATGGAAGTAAAAATAAATAATCGTCTAAAAAAAAGGTGGACGATTAAACGTATCAAAATATAAATTTTTTTTGTAAAATCATCAAGATATGAAAGTGCAGGAAAACAAAGGGATCGCCGTATCGCACTGGTGGGTTATATCACTGGTGGGGTTTGACGTTATCCAGCCGGTGCGACCTAATCAGAGGATTTACTAGTTCTGGGGGTAGGAACGGGGAGGGTGTGGGGAAGATGGGCCAAGGGCTGAAAAATATGTGGCGTTCCGGCTATAGCCCCTGATGAAGATATATTTGGTTTCGAAGGCACCCTCCCAGCAGACACAGGAGTACACTCCCACGCCAACCCTCCACTATCCACCGCAGCTGATAATTATGGTAGGGGCTCTGGCTGGGCTGGCATATATTCCACCGGCCTGCCACTGAATTCAGATTTACTGCTCCGCGAGTATTCAGAATATTCTCGGATCTGTGTATGTGTGTCTGTGTTTTTCCGTACGACTCTCCCAGTTTTCATTCCTTCTTCTAAAACAAAGGAGTAATCAGAATAGAGTTGAAAAATTTAGAATGATGACTTATTTCTCCTTTGTGTACCCGTAAATATTATGTTATTTAATTTTCAAAAGTTTAGATTAATAATTCTTATAAAACAAAGTGAGCCATGAGGAGAAAAAATAAGCAAGCAATAGGTTCCACTAGACCTAACAAAAGTAAAAGATGATGACTCCAATATTTTATTTACATTCCGTTATGTTTCTAATGTGTATTTTTTTTTTTTTTTTGTGTGTGTGTGTGTGTGTAAAGCAGTTAAAATAAAGATTCAAAAATTTAGTTAAAAAAAAAATCAAAATTACAACTAACACTGTTGGTCCCTTATAATGCCTTTTTTACTCTTATTTATGTCTAAATTTACTGAACATGGGAAATCTGCTATGTTTACACAGCTCCTCCGGTACGGAATTTATTCTCAGTTATTCTCGAACAAATAAAATGGGTTCCGAAATGGATAATCAACTTCAAAAAGACGAACATTTATTTTCTTTATTTTGAAAAGAGAAGGATCGTTCAGCTGTCATAATTACATTCTTAAAACGTTAAAGTGCTAAAATTAAATTAGAATCTTGAAACCAATAAGAAACTTTTTTTTTTTTTAATATTAATAATAATAATGAAGTCATAAGCCATTTTTTAATTTAGTCTTCATTTGATTTTTCTCCCTTTCCCCTCAGTTCTGCAATATTTGTCACAAAATGATATCCGTGTGATATGAATGATTAGAGTAGCACGGTGAACAATAATTATCTGTTCGCCATGATTCATATTGGTCAGATGGAGGGATGGAGAAAGAAAAAGGCAGCCTAATAATTAAATATTTTCTACAAGCCTATTGGATGTACAATAATTCTGAAGGAATACAAGAGTTTGAGATGTCTGATAAGCCACAGAGAGCTCCTCGACGGACATTCAACAGTCTTCCGACATGGTGTTAGAGGATAGCCCCTCCCCCACCATAGATCCTTCGAGTAGCTACTTGTAGACCTCCATTTCCAGGTCCAAGATACACTTACGTACTCAATGATTCTAACTTTGGGAGAGATGGCATTATCAAAGAGCCTTTAGCAAAAGAACTTCGTACCTGCTTTTCCATGTATCTATTAAAAAGGATATGAATAAGATATACAAAAATAAAAATACAAATTGGTGAAATGAATGAGAAAGGGTCACAAATTTCCACAGTTCACACATTTTAAATTAAATGCAGAGCTTTCAAGGCCCACGCTTCATCTTTAGTAGTCTCTTGACACAAAATATTACCGTACAATTAAAATGTTAAAATAAATAAATTATAATAGATAACATTTAATAAGAGAAATAGAATAAAAAATCGGACTCTATCCTGGATCTCCTGCTTGCCTTGCTTGAACTTGATTAGTATGTATTGAACGTATACTGTTCCTTGAAATAGAATTGACGCGGCTGAGCTAAGGGAAAATTTATGAGGGTAAGAAAGTATATTTTGAATATACACTACTTCAATGCCCTTACATTAATGCCTAAATTGCAGTAGGGCCCTCCGCCACTCAAATTGTGGGATCAACTGTTATTAAATTGATTTTTGTTTTTATTATTTATCTTAGGTCTATCGTGAACCCAGTTTTTTTTTATTTACCAACCGCTTGATGAGTCCATATATAATTGAAATTACGTTAGTCCCAGAAAGAATAGCAACAAATATTAATTCACTAGCAACAACAATCATCAATATCAATACCCTAATTCCGCCTGAATACTCATAAATTGCAAGGAATAGCAAAAGACCGAATAACTGAGACAATACGATATTATGCCCATAAATCTATTGGACCTTATAACACCAACAAAACTAGAGTTAGTGAATAAAAAGATAAGCTGGGGAAGTGATAATGAAAAATGTGATAAAATGTTATTTTTTATTATTTTGCCAACAATACAGCACGGTCTATAAAATTTAAAACTGCAATTTATTATTACAAAGACACCAGACAAACACTTTTAATTTTTTCTTTTAGAATAAACAGAAGCTTGATCCTAGTTAAGTACATAAGTATATAAATATGGTAGAAAGTATTTCTTTCTTGTTGTATTACAGCTGGCTTGAAGTAAACAGTTTTATGTAGTTCTTGATAGTCTTGTCTGTCTGTTTCCCCCCCTCAGTTTCATATTATCAGTTTAAAAAAAAAGTTAAACCTTATACAAAAACAAAATGTCTATATGCTCTATATTTGATTTACACTTCGCTAAGACGCTAAACACTTCATGTTTCTATCCAAATGTGCATGCTGTAGTTTTCGAAGACATTCTGACTTAGCTGTGTTGAAATCCTTCGCAACTGTATACTGCAGAATAAACTATGTAACTATAGAAATATTGAAGTGGGTAGTTGAATCTCATCAATGAATGAATCAAAACATGTACTAATGATATACTAATATAAACTTGTAGAATATATGTTGATACACTCATGAGGACGTTCTTCTTTTAAACTCTTTAGATTAAATAAAAATGGCATTGAAACTGATAATGGTTTCAAAAGAAACGAACCCATTAGAAATTGTGATTTTAAAGACAAGATAATACATTTTTGTTAAATCACAATAAATGAGTTGCATAACGATTCGAAGCTATCTTTACGCACATGTACAATTAGTTAAAAAAAATTTACACAGCTCCTCCG
>KZ808210.1:42505-54455 GCA_000696205.2 Oncopeltus fasciatus
TTATAAATATAAATTTTATTGTAGTATATTATCTCACGTAAATTTTAAACAATTTAGTGCAAGGGAACAGAACAAAAATCTAACTGTCCCAGCCAGGACTTGAACCTGGATCTCCTGCTTTGAGGACAAGCGCGTTACAATTTACGCTTAGTAATACCTAAGGGCAATAACTTATCTGGCAATAGCCAGATAACTCATTAAATTCCCAGCACTAGTGTCGAGAGTCTAACCTCCGAGGCAGACGAATACCTACATCGTATATGCTCGAGTTTTGTAATGTATTTAAGCTTTAAGGTTTTACCAAAAAACGCATTTAACAAAATAAATTTAAATGCAATAAAGAAATTTACGATGCATAAGAAAACTTTCGTGTAAACACCTCTCATTCTAATGAAATTTCCCATTATTTGGGGGGTAGTTGAAATCATTTAGACCGTGATTGCGATCCTTATTAATCCTTATCATGATTCCTTGGAGAGCTTATTCAATTTTTTTCCCAAGTTCGTTTCAGTTCAATGACCATAATGGTTTGGCATTTCCTCCTATATGGATATTTTCTCTCGGTCGTTATGTAGTCCAGGGCGTCCGGATAGACTTCCAAGTAGCCATTAGTGCACCACCAGTGCAGGATATCGGAGGACGCGGATACGGTGGTGGAGCCGGATATGGGAACGCCGGATTTGGGAGGGTCTCTTCAAATTCCCCTCTCACACATCCTGTGAACAGGGTGTGCAGGAAGCGGGGATTTCAACACTTGGTCCCCTTCGAGCAGTGGTCTTTAGGTATGCTATCATAAATAATGTTTACCTAGTGTAAATAATATATTCCCATAGAACAGCACTCACATAAAAGTTATTCATTAATCTTAATGATTTTAAGTAAATTTGATCATTTTTCGGAAATAATATATTATCAGGTACCAAGAAAACTAAAATAGAAAAGAAAATCTTATCACTAACTACGATATACTTATTTAGCTTTTCAGTGGAATGTTTTTTTTTCTATATGCGTTAACCTGCCTTTCCGAAATTTTTTTTTTTTTTTTTTTTTTTTTTTTTTTTTTTTTTGGAAATTGGGTATCTTCAGCCCAATAGCCCCAAAATGCGTTTTAAAATGGCACAAACTAAAAAAAAAAAGATTAGGTGAAGAGAGTAATGAGGATAACCAATTCGAAAATATTTTCGTTCTTATCAGTGTTTCATTACAGGAGCAAAGTAGGCGTTTAAAAATGTGTTTACCATACATTTTCTAAATAAAATAAATAATAAGGAGGGTATTTACTATGTTAATAGGAGAGTAGACCGTTCTCTTAATCAAATTGAGAAATCAAATTCAATATTTACTAGACTGTTTAAGGAGTCATAAGGCAGACATCTTTATGTGATAGATTTGCGACGTCACTTCGTTACTTACCATATGTTATTTATATTGTTCTATTCTTAACCTTCTCTTTTGTTTACTTTTAGTTAACTATGTATGTTCTGTCGTTGTGTATCGTTCTCTCTCATATGTATTGTTCTAATGTTCAATAAAACCTTTCTTGAGGTCTATTTTACATCACTTTACAAATCATTAAATCAGTTAATTTCTTCGTCATTGTTAATATAAGTATAATAGAACATTATACATGTGAAATATCACAACTTAATGCCTATGTTTTATAATAAAGAGTCATTTAAGAATGTAGCTAGGAAAGTGAGTGGGTATCGACCAACTTCAATTCCCGTTCAGTGAAGCCGCTGGGTCTGGTAGGGTTCCAGATCTAGCAAACTCATATTTTCTCCACATCGACCGACTCAGTACAAAAATAAAATTAATCATTTACTCTTAGATGATTTTAGTTATGGTTCGGTCAAGGTAGATCCAAAAAACACAAATTTAAAAAAATGTATTTTTTAATAAAGGATTATCTGCCAACGTTTCGGCTTACATTGTAAGCCATCTTCAGGGCTATCATGAAGATGAGAGAGGACGTCCTGTCCCTAAGTCCACATTTCCATGACTGAGTTCCATTACAATGTAAGCCGAAACGTTGTCAGTTAATCCTTTATTAAAAAATTTATTTTTTAAATTTTTGTTTTTTGGATCTACCTTGACCGAACCCCAATTAAAATCATCTAAGAATAATATCTACGGTCAAAAAAACTCTCCTTCTTTAATCATTTACTTTTCACATTTCATATAGCGAAATAAATTAAATTAAAATTATTTAAGAATAAATAATTAATATATTACAAAAAAAAGATAACTGTTGTAACTTTCATTTAAATCATTTTAGGCTATAAATTTAGAAAATGATTTAAAATAATTATTGCAAATATTTAACCAAATCCCCTTAATTTTCACACTCAGCGCATGCTAAATAATGTTCAGTATTTCTTTCTACTTGTCAAAGAGTTTAACCAAAATTTAGTTGTGTTTTCGGAAAGTTTCAGTGCGCAGACTCCGAAAGGTTCCGGGCTCATAAACCCTGGGGCATTATTCACGAATTCAGACCCTCTGGCCGTTACCAAGAGACGGGAAATTTAGAGAATCCGACCCGATAAATTGCCCACGCTCTGGACATTCCCCATTCGAGCTGTTGGGCAAAAGTTGTCCGCTTCCGATTTCTGATCGATGACAGATGTATGTCCGACTTAATGATAGAGCTCCCTGGGGTCATTACCATACAGGATTGGAGAGAAAGGTTCATTACCCGGACTTTATGTGGCGTTTATAGGGCACGAGACACTCAACAGTTTCACAGCCGATACGCTCCTAACGCTATCAATCAGATGTTTCCCGAAGGATAGCCGTTTCCTAATCTGACAGTAAGTATTCCTTGTAAGGTTGGCGTGCCAAATACAAAAAAAAAAAAAATAAAAAATATTGGGTTTAAGCATTTTGTTGCTTTAGGCCCTTTACTTCGCAATGTTTTCCACAATTCCCCGCACCCACCACCCCTTGTCTTGCGCGAATTTTAAGTTAAAAATGGATGAAATATAATACATATGTCCAAGTAATAAATCTAGTTACATTTTATTTGAAATGCAAAAACGTTTAGAAACAAGTTCTATTTTTTATTTATTTTAGTATTTAGAAATCAATTTTAGCTCAAAAATTTTGCTTTTGCCAAAGGATAAATAACAAATGGAGTTTTTTTTTTTTGACCGTAGATATTATTATTAGATGTTTGTTTGTTGGGGTTCGGTTAAGGTAGATCCAAAAAATACAATTAAAAAAAAATGTGTATATTTTTTAATTATCTGCCAACGTTCAAGGTCATGAAGATGGGATCCTGGGGACAAGACGTCCCCTCTCGCCTTCATGATAGCCCTGAAGATGGCTTACAACGTAAGCCGAAACGTTGGCAGATAATTTAAAAAAATACACATTATTTTTAAATTGTATTTTTTGGATCTACCTTGACCGCACCCCAACAAACAAACATCTAATGATGAAAAACAAAGTTTATGTTATGGAGAGAAGTCCTTTAAAGTGAATTGAACAGCTCCGTCAGCAGAAAAGAACAAGTTCTGATTTGCCCTTTGAGAATCTGTGAAGTTTCTCACCTAACAATGACAGGTTAGCTCACTGGATCGTATTTATCTCTGTTCTTTCTTCATTTTAGCCATGTGGGCGGTTTGCCATTGGTTACGTACAAAATATAATCATCATTAATTCGATTGTATTTACCGAATGGGCATGTTTTCATATAGCTACTTTATTCTGTTTTTAAACTATTTATACGAAATAATCAGTCGAAGGTTTTAAATCTTCCCAAAACCCCTTTTTCTTCAAAACCGATGAATTTGTGAGGCGTCATTAATTGTAGTTCGATTATTTGTGAAAAATACCTATTCAAACGTAGTATAGGCTGTAATAAAACTGATTATCATTACTATTATTGTTAATTTTAAATAAATTGATTATAGTGTAACTATTTCCTACTAATAAACTATATATTAATGTTAATTCATGAAGCGATTTTTAAAGTCACTGTATTATTTAAAAAATTTTAATCTACAATAAATATCAAGTCTTGCTTGTCTGCCTCTACTTTCCTATAATTTCTACAGTAGAATTCTAATATTTCGAAAAATAAAATATGGAAAAATATCTGGACCTTATTTAAAATTGCTTAAAAATATGTTTCTAGACCATTTCTGTAAAATGTCACTCCAGATCGTTCATCCCTTTATTTTATAATCTATAAATGCTTTAAAACATACTAACTATTTTAGTGTGTTTTGTATACCTAGGTTCATTTTATTTATTTTATTTACTTTGATATTTGGCTGAATAGGCAGAATAATAAACTAGTTGTGTCTCACTTTTCTATTCTCAATGTTTTCCATTAGACATTTGACTTAATTTAGTGTAATTGGGGTATACTGATTTTTACCAGAAGTTTATCAGCCAAAGCATGTGTCGATGAAGATGGATTTATTTGTTTTCTGAATTTTAACATATGTTTCTAATTTAAATATGAGAAGCCTTCAAAAAGGAATGAAATAAGGCTGATGATAAATAAAAAAAATTCTTAATGTAAACTTATTTTTAAGTAAAACATTTTGAATAAGGTATCAAATAAATATAACTGTTTACATGGAAAGGCTTGATTGTAAATTAATTTGAGGTAGGTTAGAGATTTGTTTCTGTTATGGGTGTTATATAATAAATAACAAAGTAAAATACCAGGCATGTACAGGATTCTTAGACAAGGAACATATAACGAAAAATGTTAAACTAAGCGAAATATACTATGCTAATTTCGAATTTGTTTTTCTTTATCTCCAACTTGTACTTCCTTTAAAGTGTCACAATCCAACAAGAAATTTTCCTCCTAGGAAGTGTTATATATTCAATTGATACATATAACGCTTGAATTTAAATTATGCGTGTTATATTTATGTATTTATCAATTTTTTTTTAGAAACCAAACACGCAATCTGCATGAAAATTTCAAAGCTATTTTACATTAACGACATTCAAATTAATGATACTGATAATGTTAGATTCATTTATCAGTCAAAAAGGCTAGGTTTTTTTATATATATATAAATTTTACACACATTTAACAAGTGTCAGAAGAGCAGTGGTTCATCTCAAGGTCAGTTAGTCCCTCGCTTGTTCATTTATGCATGGCTCCGAAGGTCTCGACTTGAAAATGTAGTTGAGGCTTGAAAAGAATTATGGGACACTGACATTTTGTTATTTCCTTGGTCAAAATATCGGCTTACATCTTAAAGACAATTTTTGTTTTTTAATTTGACATGTGAGAGATACACAAACTAATAGTTTTCTTAATAATTTTGTCTTATGAACTGCTTCCTAAAAGGTAATGGTTTTTTTTTTTTTTTTTTTTATTCCTTAAAGTTGTTAATATAATATAGCAAAATATAGAAGGAATCCACTTTTCGATACAGCAAAAAGTAGTGGAATGTTTTAGAAGTAAACTTTTTAATCGTTAATATCTTGGATATTCTCTACTGTTTTTTGTGTGGAATATTCTAGTGAATATTGATTTCTCCCTAGAGAATGACTCTGTCTGTAGGCGGGTGTAGAGCATTAGACACACGAAGAGAGCCGTGTAAGAGCCGGTGCTCTAAAGGTTAAGGACGCCTCTGGGATCTAGGCGCGGTCTCCTTGGGCGCGAGAGAGTGTTCTGGTTCCGTGCTCACGTGATCTAGTGCCCGGATCGCAGCCTCCTAGACTCATGTGCGGCGAACACTCCACTGCCTCCTAGATCTATGTGGGGAACTCTGGCGGGGAGAGCATTGCCGACGTGTAAAGTTTTCGGGGGGGGATAAGCACTTATAAATACTGCTGTTCAAGTCGCTGGGCTAGGACAAGTATATCCTTCGAGGGGCCTGACCCATTTGCATTTTGTGAGGAATGATATTCGGATCATTTCCGTCAAGTTTAGTCCACAACGCGAAACAGCAGTTCCGTGATGGCTGAATAAATATTATCGCTAAATTCGAAAGAGAATCTGATATTATATATCATATATCGGTTATAAGAGGCTTTCAGCAAATACAATAATCAAGTTTAACCTATTTCTGCTGCTAACTTCATTACATCATTGAAACATCCTATCCTTCAACGGTTTTATGAAATTTTATTATTGTATTCTACTGGAAAAAATTACGCTCCTTAAAAAACTCAAATAAAAGTTGAATTTTCCTATTTTATAATTTTAATCAGAAGTAATTATCTTGGAATAAATTGTATTTTACGATAAGTTGTATAAAACTTAATAAAAAAAAGAAAACAATTATNACTATGGCTAACTTAAAAATATTTTACAAAAAATCAAAATAATCCTCAAAAATCTAGTAGTAATGATGATTCATAAACCCTAATGATATATTGGCTAATTTTCAGTATCGTAATTCCCGATCTATATTGAAAAACGATTAAATACCGAATGAACCAGTCTTCTACATTATCCACGCGGAGAGTTCCGTGTGAGAAGGATATTCCATAGCACATTTTTTCTTTGTTAAATCAAATGTCTCCTGATTTTGAATCTGTAGAAATTAGAGCTGTGACAGATGGGCTGTTTGGTGGATAATGAGAGGCGCTACGTACTGCGTGACCCCCTCCCAGAGATAACGCGGATGCATACATGCTATCGTCCAAGATGGTATCGTACTTCGCACAATCTTACAAGGAACATTCACTTTGATTTTTTTTTCTTTTATAAACTGATTTCGAAAGGGTGCACACTTAATGATTAATCAATCAATTAATGTTATGATTTTGATGAAGACCCACAATCATTATCTTACAAGGGAACGTCAAAGTTTTTGTCCCGTACGTTAAAGGTATTTCAATTTAAAATAATAATTTTTGTATTTATCGTTTCTTCTTCCGGCAAATATCAAAAACTTGACACGGTCCAACCCGGAACTTCTTCCGGTAAAAAACGGTAAATACATTTGACGACCGTCGAAGCCTACGTGAAAATAATAATTTTTATAAAAATTATAAGTAGAGTTATTTTATACGACGAATTTTAAAAGCTTGATTTGGTAAAATGATTAACTGGGAGATTTCTTCAGAAGTGACTCATCTGAATCACAGTCCTTGATGTATTGAGGCAGTTTTTAAAGAACATTTCCAATAGTTTACGATTAAAAGATAAATATGTGAGTAATTTTTAACTAGCATGGCCTGAAATTTCGTCCGGCGCGTATATGCATAATAATGGTATAATATTACAACTGAATGAATGAGAAGGGGACTTCATTAAGCAGACGTTCTGCGCCATTAAGTAAGCTTAATAAGTATTACATAATGGTCCGGGAAACGTAAAATTTTACAGATCATGATATTTCTTGAAACTGTACATTTTTTAGTGAAAAAACACAATCCTGTTTCAAAGTAATTAATTTTAAACATTTAAAACAGAACGAAAGAACCAACCTCCAAAATCGTTTCAATTATTTAATCAAACTTGTTATTTCATCAAGTAGATTATTTTCAAGAAAAGAAAAATTATGTAATTGACTTTAACCGTATGTATTATAATTTATTCAAATAGGAGGGTTTTTCTCGGTTCTTCATAACATTGAGTAAGGTGTCCCATCTGGTTTTTGTATGCAAATCACTAGAGTTCAAAATCCAAATTCACAAATTTTTCTAGCAAGAGGTTGTTACTTTGTAAGCATGAGTTTTAAGAAATGTAACGGGAGTTTTGAAGAAAAATAAAATCTTTGGGGTTACCAATGTTGGTTGGAACAATGAGGGAGGCTGTGAGATAATCCATCATGTTGTATTTCCGTAATAGTAACTGACCTTGATTAATAAAAATAATTTATTTTAAATAGTTTTGTTATAAGGAGGTGATAATTTGTGAAATAACACGTATTTAAAATATTATCATGGCATGAGCAAATATTAACCTAGATTCACCCATTTTGGATTGAAGAAGATTTTATCCTTTGTGACCACTCCGTTCCGATACCATTCGGCAATAGGAAGTTGCCTTGAACAATCCACAATTTAGGTCACTTATTTTTGTTAGGAGGAGATATTTTGCTGTAAGCGAGCCCTTACTGATTTGAGACGACAATAAGAGCACTTGATGAAGAGAAGTTATCTGAGTTCATGTATTTTCGTCATGAAAAGGTGGTATCCTGTAAGACAAATCTTCTCCCATAGGCAGCGGACATAGAGCATGAGAAGTAAAGCAATGTGGTTCTTTCATTTCCATGCTGAGGAATAACCATTATATGCATATACACTTTCTTATTTTATAATAGTATTTCTATTATTTTTATAAATATTATTTATTTTGTGGTCTTTAATCCCACGTAAATTTAGATAATTTTTAGTGCAAGGGAACAGAATAAAAAAAAATGTCCTGGCTGGGACAGTTAGATTTTTTATTCTGTTCCCTTGCACTAAAAATTATTTCTATTATTATAAAAAACCACCCAAGGAAGTTTTTTTACAGTTGATAACTGTAATATAGATGGAATTGCATCACCCGGCATAACCTTGAATCATAATTCCTTGTTATTACCACATGTTTGCAAATGAAATTCCGCCCAAGAGATCCTGTTTCATTGAGGGAAAAGAATAATAATAAAATTTCTAAAAATAAACTATAGTATGCCTTATAGTTTTACAAGTGTGCTTTTATTCATAGAACAAACAAGCATTATAAGCAAATAGTTTTTCTTTCAATACATTATATGCAATATGCAAATTTGGTTGTTAGTTGTGTAAGGAAAGTTCAAAATTTATTTTTATGTAAAAATTTGTGGTCTTACATAGTATTATTAGATAACTTCACTATATATATTTCTTTTCAATTATTTTAAGCCAAAAGCCAAACTGATGGCATTTCTCATGGGCTTAATTGGAAATAGGAAGTTTTTATTTTTTTTATTGTAATTAATATTATTAACCTCACTTTCACTCACATAGAGCCATGGAGAGAGGAGCTATTTACAGGTTTTCAATCCACTATAAACATTCATGGTTCTGGGCAAGCTTTTATTTCGCAATGAAGCTTGCCCAGAGTGGAATTTGAATCCGCAACGCCAGGATTACGAGGATCCCCTCAGCCAGACTGACGACCCAAAGAAGTTTTTACTCCGATTTATACAAGTAGCAAAGACGAAATTTTCAAAAGCACNGATTGAAAATAGGGGAAGAAAAGAAAAAAAGGCTGACAAATTGAAAATAAAATAAAAAGGTTCTAAATACTGATTTTAGTTGTGGTATTTAATCTCACGTTAATTTTTTGCATGAAATGCATGGGAATAGAATGAAATATAAGCAGGAGTTCCGGGTTCGTTTCCCGGGTAGTAAGATTTTTTTATTCTATTCTCTTGCGTTTCTTGCATAAAATTAACGTGGGATTAAATAACACAACTAAAATCAGCATTTAAAAAAATAAATATAGGAAACCCCCCTCCCATAAAAAAAAACCGAGAGTCTAATGAATAGACGACAATGGAGCATAAGTCGATATATTCGTCTTACTTAGGGGGTTTAGACTCGGAGTAAAGTGCGGACAGTAGAAGAAATTATCTAGCTAGTTTCAGTGGTGCAATGGTTAGCATAACTGACCGGAAGGCAGGAGACTCGAGGTTCGAGTCACGGCTGAGGTAATAAGATTTTTTTTAATTTTATTACCTTGCATTTCTTATATAAATAAGGTTTTATTCTTCAACGAACGGTAATAAACCCTTGTAGAAGGAGAATTTCTCTTTTTCTTCGAAGAATTGTGTGCAGGTGAATTATCTAGATCAGTTATTCTGATATTCTAAAGAAATATCGAGATACTAATCTCCTTTGACGGAGACCACATAATGCGTTTAATTCTTGTAGAGGTTGCAATACCATTGAAGAGCTCTTGAGGCTGACTTATAGGAGCAGAAAAAGATTGAGCGGTAAATAAGTATTTGCGGGGAAATCATATTTGGTTATTTTGTCGTAAAGTATTATTTATTTGTTTATCCGAATTACCCTAGTCTTGGAATACTTAATCAAGGGGTTACTGTCTAAAATTTTTTGCAGATAGCATTATAAGCCATCTATGAGATTTCACAATGTCACAATTAGGCTGAAAGATATAGTAATATTAGGATTGATTTGCAGAGAATAAATTGCACATAAGGAAATTTTCTACAACTTTTATAATTATCATAATTTGAAAATCGTATTAAATTTATATTTTATTTTTAAGCAGATGAACAGATTTTAAACAAGGTACAGCATTCTTCACTCACCTTTATTAATTTTGAAACATTCCATTTTTTAATGAGAAAGTGGAGTACAATTTAATTTTTCAGTTCTATACAATAGTTTACTATTAAAGCACATAAACTAAAACTATTTGGAGCAGAATTGATAGTCGGCCAGAAGAAAGAGCGCAACCTTAGGAATCATGATTCTAGGTTGATGTGTGAGGGTGTAGGTGTTGCGGGGGAGTGAAATTTCAGCTGTATACGGTCCCAGGAAGTTAGTAAACTCTAACAACAGTATCCTAACTTCCAGCTTATTATGTTAGACAACTTTTCTTTATTCGTTTAATGAACTTATGATTCCACTTTACCACTTGAGTCTAGTGGCTTCAGAAGTGCGCTCCTGGCGTACCTACACCCTGCAGGGCATTGCTTCACCCAGAGTCCCGCAGATGTGTCTCAAGTTGCTGAGGTCTTTCGCCCTGAACGGAAGTCAGGGATTCGTTATTTATGGTAACACGTTCTTGCCTCATTTTGAGTGTAAAATTTGACAGTAGGACTGTATTTGCTAATTTTTTCCCTTATCTTAATGGTACCTGCAATTTAATAGCGATCAAAGTGCAGTTTTTAGCCAATATCTGTCTGTTTAAAAAGAAAACCTTCGAGTAAGATTTTGCTAATAAAGAATCGATCAGCCAGGAAGGAGCGAAGGATGAGACAAATTAGAACTTGGGAGGATGAACCTTAGTTTAAACAAAAACCCACGACGCCAGATCCAGTCAAATATTTGCTACACATCGAGGAAGACACCATCACAGTACTATTGTTATAGAGATAAGGAGATGTACGATCTACAACTTGAAACGCCTTTTGGACCGTAGAGTGTTGGTATCGGAAGCCAAAATCATGTTTATGAAGTATTAGAGAGTATCCAGGATTGGGATTTACCATTTTTAAAGATTCTTTTTTTAGGCCTTAAAAGAAGAATCTTCTCAAAGATATTTGAAAAGAGAGGAAGTAGAATTAAAGAGTGATAGATAGATATAGTTCTCGAGGAGGAATTAGAACCTATTCCAATCAACTTGGCCATTAAGAGGAGTCGGAGTTCCAAGATGAAAAGTAAGGGACTGTGGTCAGAGGAAAGTTCATAAGGGGTGTTGGTGGAGGATTGGGGATGATGTAGGCCTTAAAAGACAAATAAATCTATGAGATCATGTACTCGGTTCCCGCTGTAGGCCAATAGGTAAGGGCATTCCTCGAGAGGGTCATGAAAAGCCTGAAGGAATCGGAAGTAACGGCCATGGGATCCTAGCCCAGTGAGTGAAAGAATTGGTTGAGTTGAGCAGGATTAATGAGTTTTGTTGGAGGAAAGTACACTGCCACTAGGGAGATGGGTAGTGTGAAGGTTGGTAGTGAAACTGTGGGAGATTGTAAGTAGAGTGTGGGATCAGAGGGAATTAGGTACGGGAGAAGGTGCTACGAATATGGAGGGCTGTACCACCAAGGGCTTTCCGTCTGGATAGTTGATACAAAAAAGTAATACCAATCTTTATAAAAAGTCACGAGTAATTGTTTAATGTGAAGAAAAAATTGTAATACCCAAATGAAGTAAGTTTTGATCATTACTTGTTTTCAACAACAAGAATCATAAGATGTAAATCTACACCAAGAAAAGTCTGTTTGTGCAATGCCCATCCTCAGCTAAAAATTCTTTGATTCGAGTCACATCACGTATAACTTATTTTTTTTTTTTTAATTTAAAA
>KZ808210.1:62685-98738 GCA_000696205.2 Oncopeltus fasciatus
CCCCCCCCCCCCCCCCGGTAATGGGTCTCTTATTTCTACGCTACTCTGACATCACCTGCAACAGTCCCACGCTCTTTAAGCTATTCCTGCATTCCTCTCACGCCAAAATTCTCTATGTAACATCGACAATCCTCCCTCGTATTCCGGAAAAATTTAATAATTTCCCACACTCCCCTCATGATTGATAGCCTGTCTATGCTTCCCTTAAGTCACTTGGGATACAACGTCTACATCAGCGATACTCAAACTACTCGGCGGTCCCTGAAATACTCTCTACGATGCTCATGTACTCTATTCAGTTCAACCACCCAATCAACGCAATTCCTTAAATTTTTTTAAACTGCTTACTTCCACACATGATGCTCAAGAAAACCTAACAAATAACACCTTACAATGACATGGACAATACTCCGCTCATCCTCTACGTCCCATGGATTTAGTGTGCTTTAACTCACCTGGAAATACATACATATCTTTAACTTTTACGACCTCAAAACTACCACCCTTTCTAAGTTATTCCCCACCCTGGAAAATAATCACTCCCTCTGCTCCTTTTCAATCTATATTAATCCCATTCTGTCACATTACTCCAATTATATTTATATAATGTCTGATTGCCCTACTTGAATAGCTATCCTTAAACTACTCTTGTGTTCTCCTGCGTTATGCTTCGCATAGCCATACTCTTTTCGTAGCCGCTCTCACACTCTCCATCATACTGCTATTATCACAATAACTCCCGCACTATCACCGCTATTTACTCACCCACTTTCTCTACGCTTTTCGTACTCCTCCTCCCACCACACTATCCCTACTCTCCCTTTAATACTCACCCTCTTTCTAGTCAGACTATAAATCCTTAAATATACCCTCACGTTCCCAATAACATCTATTATTTACATGCTTAAACGCTTAATGAACATTCAACGACTTTTTATATACTGAGTTCTTAATGAAGGACTTCAATAAGCCAAAAGTTAAAAAAAAGAAATGTAGATTACAGTCATGTTTTGTTAAAAAAAAAGGCATCAATGATAGTTTATAACGAATTATACTCATAATTATAATACACAGCCATCCTTATCATGTCCAGGACTTTTAATAAGGGTTTTACGTAATACTGAAATAGAAAACAAAAAGTTAAAAATTAAATTAAATTTATTGACTATTATCTTCTTTATATGCGTTTTTTTTAAAATGTTATTTTAAATGTTATCATTTACATTAGATATAGATTTCCTCGTTCGGGAATTGAACCTTTAAAAAGGAAGTTTTTAATAGTTTTCCCTTCAGATGTGTCCTGGGTCTTCCCCACACCATATTTGTCCAAAGGTTTTAGAGAAATAGCCAATTAGGTTNTTTTTGTAGAATTTATATTGGATAATTGCATTTCAGATTTTCTTTAAGAATCTAGAATGTTCTGAAAACTAGGAATTTAGGCACTGGCTAACCTCGATAGTTAGATTAATACCTCCTTCAAAAGAGGCCTGAACGTTGACGAAGAGAATTGTATATAAAAAGAAAGAGAAAGTAGTAAACACATAAGTCATACTAGGCAAAACATTAGGTTCAAAGACGGATTCAAACCACTATTCATTTATTATTCACTCCTACTATTCTAATTGTCAATGTCATATATATTTATATGTATAATTTTCCATCGAACGTTATTATGAAAATCGACTATTCATTCATAACTTATAGTAGAAACAAACATGTTTAAAATAACAGTTTCTTTTTTTGAATGCCAAAAACTGTAGTCAAATATATTCCTATTATCATTTACATTACATATAGATTTCCTCGTTCGGGAATTGAACCTTTAAAAAGGAAGTTTTTAATAGTTTTCCCTTCAGATGTGTCCTGGGTCTTCCCCACACCATATTTGTCCAAAGGTTTTAGAGAAATAGCCAATTAGGTTTCTTCATTTTAGAAAGATGAAAATCCTCCTAGCCTTAAAATATCTACCTTAAAATACTTTTGTTTTCAAAAGTCTTATTAAAAAACTTTCATTTTTTAAAGTTTGACAGATTTTTTTGAAATTTTAATATTTTAAATTTCTCCTAGTTATTTCATTGTAGTTTATAGTATCATAACAAGTTACATTTTTCTTTTAATGTAAAAAATTATGATTCATTGTAATTATAAAAAATGTCTACGTTTATATCAGCTCTACCCCAAATCACATTGACACACGTATTCGTCGTGTTAAAGATCTAATTTGAATAGCTTGATTTACTTGAGAGAGAAGTTTCCTAAAATAAAGTACGGAATCCTGATTACGTGTATTCCTGCCTATGATTACGAAGGAAATGAGAGTGGGAAGGTGGTCTGTCGTCACCTCTATGAGGGGAGCTTCGAGGCCCGTCCTCTGACGGCATTAGCAAAGCGAGGGTGAGAACATTTGCTATTTTTATCGCAGCCTTCAAGGGCACCTGCCCTTTCGCAGATCTCCGATATTTCCACACCTCACACACGCTGCCTACTTGCGCACCCACTTTGTTCAGTTGTCCGTGTAAAATGTTTCAGCAATTCTCTAGCATGCTTAGTTAAGTACAGTAGGGGTTCAGTTAGCAAATCAAGCTCATCATGACTTCTGAAAAACTTCTACAGATTTTCACAGATCCTACATGGAAGAAGCCAGGAAAGTCCGTTCAAAATTATATGTATTTATAGAGAATTAATGCGTGGAATAGAGTAAAAAATCTGTCTGTCCCAGCCAGGACTCGAACCTGAATCTCCTGCTATCCGGGCCGGTATGCTATCCATTGCACCACCTGGTCGAGCTAGATAACTTATTAAATTCCCAACACACTAGCGAGAGCCTAACCCACGAGAAAGACAAATACATTGTCTTATGCTTTAAAGGAGCTGACATTATCTGGCTATTTATCGCCTCTCATTATTTACTTTTTATTTTCATTTATAAATATTAATTTTGTTGTGGTGTTTTGTCCCACGTAAATTTTAAACAATTATTACGAGGGAATAGAATAGAAAATCTGTCAGTCTCAGCCAAAGCTCGAACCTGGATTTCCTACTTACCGTGCACGAATGCTACCAATTACACCACCGGGACAAGCCAGATAACTTTTTCAATTCCCAGCACACTAGCGATAGATTTTTAATTCTATTCTAGCGTTCATGCCCGAAAAGCGGGAGATCCATGTTCGAGCTTTGGCTGAGACTGATAGATTTTTTATTCTATTCTCTCTCATTAATTGTTTGAAATTTACGTGGGATAAAACACCACAACAAATATATATGAATTTATGTGACTCTAATCGCTCTATTTTTTAAAATTTAAAATAAAGAAACAAAATTTAGCATCTTCATTGTTTAATCTGGATGAGTTCGTTAATGACTAAAATAAATGGAAAAGACTAGGGAATTTAGAAAATTAAAATTTAAAAATGGTGGTCCTCCTTTTTTTAAAATATACAAACCCAATTCCTTATTTAGGCTTCTTTGAGAAAAGTGCTAAACGAACCCATTTTTGTTTGATATTAGACAGAAGAGGAGAAGTTTAAGGAGAGAAAAAAAAAAGAATAATCATCATTAACCTCCTTATTAATAGTACTATGGATAAATGAATCCACCATAGTAGGCTAAAAATTTAATTTATAACTAAACGTAATTGTTAATTTAAAATATAAACACTCACACACTCTCTCTCTCTCACACACACACACACACACACACACATATATATATATATNGTGAGAACATTTGCTATTTTTATCGCAGCCTTCAAGGGCACCTGCCCTTTCGCAGATCTCCGATATTTCCACACCTCACACACGCTGCCTACTTGCGCACCCACTTTATCAGTTGTCCGTGTAAAATGTTTCAGTAATTTTCTAGCATGCTTAGTAGGGGTTCCGTTAGCAAATCAAGCTCATCATGACTTCTGATAAACTTCTACAGATTTTCACAGATCCTACAAGGAAGAAGCCAGGAAAGTCCGTTCAAACTTATGTGTATTTATATAGAATTAATGCGTGGAATAGAGTAAAAAATCTATCTGTCCCCGCCAGGACTCGAACCTGGATCTCTTGCTTTCCAGACCGGTATCCTATCCATTGCACTACCTGGTCGAGTTAGATAACTTATAAAATTCCCAACACACTAGCGAGAGCCTAACCCACGAGAAAGACAAATACATCGTCTTATGCTTTAAAGGAGTTGACACTATCTAGCTATTTATCGCCTCACATTATTTACTTTTTATTTTCATTTATAAATATTAATTTTGTTGTTGTGTTTTGCCCCACGTAAATTTTAAACAATTATTACGAGGGAATAGAATAAAAATCTATCAGTCCCAGCCAAAGCTCGAACCTTGATTTCCTGCTTACTGTGCACGAATGCTACTAATTACACCACCGGGACAAGCCAGATAACTTTTTAAATTCCCAGCACACTAGCGATAGATTTTTTATTCTATTCTAGCATTCGTGCCCGTAAAAAGCAGGAGATCCTTGTTCGAGCTTTGGCTGGGACTGATAGATTTTTTATCCTATTCCCTCTCATTAATTGTTTAAAATTTACGTCGGATAAAACACCACAACAAATATGTATTTATATGTGTATTTATGTGTCTGTAATCGCTGTATCTTTCTTAACTTTAAAATAAAGAAACAAAATTTAGCATCTTCATTCTTTAATCTGAATGAGTTCGTTAATGGCTAAAATAAATGGAAGAGGTTAGGGAAATTAGAAAATCAAAATTTAAAAATGGTGGTCCTCTCTTTTTTAAAATATGCAAACCCAATTCCTTATTTAGGCTTTTTTGAGATTTAGGCTTTTTGTTTGATATCAGACAAAAGAATTCTACTTTCTTTTTTTAAGACTATATTTAAGTTAATTCACACTTAGTGTTTTTAAATGGGTGATGAAGTTGAATTTCATTAAAATTCAATTGAGAGTATGACAACTGTTCAAAGAATGTTCCTGTATCATGAAAGAAAATACATCTCCGACCAAGCGTCTGAAATATCCAAAAAAGCAAAAAAACCTTCCCTAAATGAGACAAATTTTTCTTTAGCTCAATGAAATTATATGGGTACAAAGTTTAATTTCATATAACAGTCCTAAATTTGAGTTTTTATTATTTGTTTCGAATTTATTCACGATGCAAGGATTAACACTGAGCAGGAACATATTTCACATTAAAATATTATTTAGAGTTTACCAGATTTACAAATTACGATATTTACCTTGATACCTTAAAATTTATTTTATAATTAATATGATTAAATGAAACGTATATTAAAAACGTAACAGAACAGTGATTGTGTTAGTGGCGGATTACACCCTATGGAGTATGGGCTACTTGAAGAGTTTAGCTTTAGCAATCTCAGTTAAAATTTCATCAGTCAGCTGCTAATAAGAAGACGGGAGATTGGATCATGTGGTGCCGACACACACAAAAACCGCATGTGCCGTACGGTGGGGCGAGGAGGTCTGCCGAGAAATTGATGCCGCGACTTGGGAAGATGAAGTTAGTTTTAATCGTGACTCCCGGAGGCCCCCCGGATTACTCGTGATTCTCTTAGTGCCCCCTAAACCAATACAGTCTGATGAGGCAATTTCCCAGGCACCCTTCTGGGCTTCGTGGCTGCCCCCACTGCCGGGAACCGCTTCATTGCAATGATGCCCGCAGATTAGTCTGCTTCGAGTTAGTTATTCCGAGGAGACTGGTTCAATCCCATCGTCTGGGTAGAATGGCTAGCCAGGAAGAAAACTGTCAATCAGAAGCTAGGTTATGTATCGCCTGGAATACGCATGTTACATTGAATTCAATCTGTTGTTAAACTGTTTTTTTTTTTCTTAATGAGCATCACTTCTTTTTACTTAAATCTGTATTTTGTTAATAACATTAAAAATGAGCAGAAAAAATTTATTTTTCTTTGAAAATTCCGCTTTAAAATTGAAGAGGAATCCGATAAGTTAGTTTTAAATTTTTATTTATGTTTTTGCTGTGTTAGCCTCCCTTGCAACCACTTAGGGTCATTGGAAGGAGGGGCTATCTACAGGTTGTCACCCCATTTTAAACACCCATGGCTCAGGACAAGCTTCTATTTATAAATAAAAGATTGACCTGGGCGGGATTTGAACCTGCGGCGTCAGGATTGCGAGACCTGAAAAGTCAGGGCTTTATAGAAAATGACTAATTCTATCTTAAAATCGAAAAGGATAATAGTGATTATAGAGTGATCGATAAAGGAAAGTGAGATGAGGCGTTTGCCAGTAAAAACTATATTCTTAAATATCTTTCTTATTGTGAGCCTTAAAAAAAAAAAAAATAGATTTTCGAACATAAATGTTATTTTACAACTATAATATTTTATAAATTTTTGTCACATAATAATAAAGCGAAAGCATTGATTATTAGTCAATTTAAGTTACCTCTAAACCCTCATTTTTCTTATTTCAAACTTCAACATAAATAAATCCAAGGAACAATTTGTAAATGAGTACCCTGTTCATCTAACTTGATTTCTACATTAAAAAAGTTTTCTCAACCGGTAATCAATTTAATACTCTCAACCGTCAAAGGTATTTAATTGAATACCTGCTTTAATAAACAATTTCCATAAAATGGTTTTGAATACATATATTTTTTACAGATATAAATTTTCATAAATTCTTTCAAAACTCAATGAATACTTTCAGTGCATACGCAAGACAAGATTAGATAATTAAAGTAATTTTGAGCAGAGCATATTTACCATGATTCACCTTATTTATTTATTATATTCGGATTTTGTTATGTTAGATCAGTCAATGCGTGAGAAATGTTTTCAAAAGTGACATAATGGGTCGAACGTGAAATGCTTCATTTTCTTGGGTAAATATGCAAAATTTCGTAAACGACAACTTTTTAAAACTAAATAGACTTTCTTTATTACATTATGGATGGAATATAAAAGTAAATTACTATTTTGATCATATTTGCCAAGAAGGGCCATGAATAAGAGAACTTTCTCCTTATTAATGATTATTATTCCTTCTTCCGAACAATAAATATATGTAGAGAGGGTTATCAGGAATTTGGTCTTGGTTGTTGAAGAATTATAAACTTATTACTTAATAAAGTTTTTTTTATTTGAGCCAACGTTTAGGCCTGAATTTCAGGCCTTCATCAGGGCAAATGGGGTGATGGGGAGACATAGACCCCTGCTCTACAATTTCTACATCATGGCTACATCAGTCAAGATGTAGTCACTGTTGTGCATGAGTCTTTCTTAGTCCCCATCACCCTAATTCAGGCCCAAACGTTGGCTTAAATAAAACCCTTTTTTTTTGTTACAAATTAGTTATTTATTCTATAGCTCTCAGAACCGAATTTCTGACAATCCCCTCCTCAGGTAATTCTTTTCAAACAGATTCAAACTGTTTTTTGGCATATCTTAGGTTAGGTAATGTTAAGAATTTTATACATATATAAATAGTTAGATTTTTTGAGGTATGATTGTTAAATTTTTTATGTATATTACTAAATTTTATTGCTAGATTGATAAAAGAATCGTAAGAAAATTTCGGAGAGAGATTGATAAATTTAAATAAAATTAATGAACTAGAGAGGAGCAAAGGGGTAGACAGGTCTTCGGTTCTCTGAATTCTTGAATGCCGATTCAAATCGAGAAATATAAGCTTGCCCAAAGCCAATCAATGTTTAGATTAGGCTAGCCAACTAACCTCCTCTCCTTCTTGACTCTAAGTGATAGAAAAGGAGCTTAAATTTAAAAAATAATACTAATACCGCATAAAATTGTGATTTTTCATAAAGATAGCAAAACAAAGAGAGTAAATCCATTGTAAAGAAGGAACCCACTCACTAAGAGTACTTATAAGACAGAGGTAGAGAGAAAGAGATAAGGGAGAATTGTTATCAGCAGGGAATGAGAGCTGCTCTTGGGGATTACAGAATTGAGCGGCTTGGGAGTGCTCTCCTGAGGGAGTGTGTTGCCGGTCGCCAACAGCTGATCGATACATCTACCAGGACTAGTGTTGCTCTGACTACTTGTTGTACTGTCACTGTCTTATTACGGGGAGTGTTGTCGGCAAACACTCCTCGAGGGCCCTAGACAGACACCTCAACCTCCATTCCCCTAACGATAACCATATCGATTCAGACATTTTCTGCAATTGTAAAGATCTCTTGCGATCTATGGAATATCCCTCTGCCGGGGTCTCTGTCACTCATATCGTTACCACTATTGAAACTCCAGGATTGTTGTAAAAAATAAGTCTTTCACACTGGAGCCTCGTAAGTTTGCTCAACTGCACGTTTTCGCTGGTTTCAATAATTATTAGCATAAATGACATTTAATGGCTCAAACGATTTAAAAACCAAGAAGAGTAATGGAATAGAAACGATTTAGTTGCTGAGGCTGGCTCGTGACAGGCTGGGGAATGTGAGGAGCGGGATTACACGCAAAAGCTATTCAGAAGCTCTGAAGCTGAGTACACACTGAGAACATTTAAAGGAATTCAACAACTATTTCTGGGATGGGAAGAGGAATGGTGAGGAGAGGCCCCAAACCCTCCTAGTTCATTCTCCTTTCGAAAATTTATTGAACATATATGTTTTTGACCGATTGTTTTATAAAATTTGTATTGCTTTAACAAAGCAACAAAGAAAACGATTTTTCAATTTTTTCTTCAAGTTAAATTTTCCACGTTCTCGAACGATATCAGCTAATAACAAGTAGTTGACTCCGGAGCCAAAAGTCCCAGTTGAATGCTTACATTGCTGAGTGTTGGTTTTTTTTTTCCGTGCTTCAGTATTATAACTGGGTCATTATAGACCCAGAAGATTCCTGTTGAGCTTGTAGAGAACACCAAGCCATAATTGGGTACAATTCTTGATATTGAATGGGGGAAAAAAAATCAGGCTGACCACAAGTCTTCACTCATGTGCCATGGGTTTATAATAAAGCAATTCTTAATTCTTCCTCTAGTTGGACTGGCTCTATCTATCTTTCTATATATATAGTATATCTAGAAAATGAAACACTAGCGGCTGCGATATACAGTAATCAAGAACAGGTGGGATATAGAGTGCAGCGCACTCACAAAAAGAAAAAATTACAATGAGTAAAATTTTCGGGGATTTTTCGCCCTTCGTCACTGAGGAGTGGGTATGAGTCTCTCTTCACTCCACACGAAGTTTGGGAAGTCTCCCCTAAGATTTTTAAAATTTTACTCATATTGTAATTTTTTTATATTTTGATGTGTTCACTTCACTCTTTATCCCACCTACTCTTATTTACTATATATATATATATAAACTGGAAAAGTTATTTTTTGCAAATTAAAAAGATTTATACTGTAAATTGATATGTTAATTAAGGAAGAGTCAGGTTGGCTTTCTACACAGGAAGGAAAACAAATTAAACATTTTTCTAAAATAGATCATATAATGATTATAAGGAAGAAGTTGAGTTTATTTAGATTGTTTATACATCTTTTTTCTTTATAAGTGTGTAAATTGTAGTTTTTATCAGATGCCATAGAGGGATATTAGAGGGAGGTTGTTGGATGACTATTGAGAAGTTGTTGGCCACTTGAGAGGGGAACATAAGAATTAAACATTTACTTGAGGGACGAATCAACTGGTGAGTGGAGGGGGGGTTCGAAGTGACTGGGATCCTGTAAGAGCGGCCTCCGCGTTCCGGGCGCGTACCTGATCGATGTCGGGGGAGAGAGAGAGAGGACTCTTTCACTACTTGTTGTTCCCCATTAATGACTCGTTAATGAGGGCCTTGGAAAGAGTACTCGAGAGAGCTTCTGTAAACACTCGAGCTCTGTGCATCTCATTACTTCGGCCCGGACAGAGGGTCCTCTCGCAGCTCTGGACTACAAAGTTTTCTCTTCCTCTATCGACAATAGGATTTGTCCAGGGGGAAGGCGGAAGACAAATGAGCCTTCAACTATTAGTTTAAATGAAATAATTTCGGGTAGTGAATTTCGCCTTCTAAATCGACGCCATTTAAGGAATTGACCTTAAAAAAAAATAGACTTATTATACTTTTAAATGAAACTTTTCTGTTACGCCACACTCCAACAGCGTTGCTTCTGACCCAAAAGATCTTTCTAAAACTCTCCAAAACCCCTCTAAAACGTAGGAGTTATACAATATCAGACATATATTGTTAATAAAACCACATTTCATCATATTATTAAATGAAGATTTTTCTTTCTAAATCCAGAAATTTAAAAATATTTAACCTTAAATAACTTGAATTAGACAAAAATAAAAATAATTTAAACAAATAGATAGCGATATATTGAATTTTACCCTGAATGTGTGAAATTACAAAATAAAAATTTGTAATCACAGTCATAAAATATTCTTTACCTTTATATAGTGTGGAGTCCGAGAAGATGATTCGAAGTTGAATAATGAATTCAAAAGTCCACTAACATACTTTTGCAAATATGTAGTTGCCAAAAACAACTTCTGCCTCCACTTTATCAGGCCCAAGCTTGGAAGACGATTAGAGGATCAGGAGCTGAGAATTCATCGCCGAATTAGAAAAATCATGTATATAATTACCCAAGTAAATTTATTTATGAGTTGTATCTTAATTATATTAAAGTTATAAAAATCGGGCGTTAAGACCATGCAAGTGATGATATTCGAATAATAAGAAGTGATTACTAGCTGAAGAATATATTAAAATTTACATTCGAAGTGACATTCGTATGATTTATTGTACCAAAAACGTGCATGCACTTGTTACTGTGTAGTGTATATATATATATATATGAACATATGTATATATGTTTTCTGCTATGCTCTCATTGATAAAAGATTTCTATTTAGATTTTTAAAATTTATTCATGTTCAGCAGCGAGTTTGTTGAGATTTTCACATTTGTCTGCGTAATTAATAGAATAATACATGATACTTAAAGAAATTCATGATAGCTGTTTCATGAGAACCTGCTCTGCTTTGAGGATGGGCGACTATGACCAGTACTTATCATGAACTAACTTAACACAAAAAACTAAACCACGTTTCTCATTTTTCCACAGTTACCACTGATAGGGAGTTAAATACGCATTTCATTAAAATTGTAGCAGTATTTTATTAATTTATATGAAGATAACATTACACTCCAATGAAATTCTGTCTCTATTGATATTTTATAAGCAGAAATACTGGGTTTCGGGAAAAAAATCAATTGAGCTTGATTTTCAATAAGAATAAGAATCTAATTTGTGAGAAAGAGGGAAGTATTTATCTTTATGGTTTGTTAAATCAAACATTACCAATTTTTGAAGATATTCATATTCGTTTTTGGAATATTCATTTATGAAGTATAGGACACCTTGAACCATAGTAATTTCTAAATGTATATTTGGTATATCCTGCATTAGTAGGTATATGAGTGACAAATATTCTCTTTTTCATATTTTTCTCCATATTTTTGGAGGTTTAATATATCAGTAAAGGTTTCTTCTAAAGAAGAAAATTGGAAGAGTTCCAAAGGGGTTTGTGGTGTTGTGGGCGGGGCAAACAGGGTAGTTATTTGTATCAACAGCCCGGCACTCCCACCATCTACCCTTTCCCTCAACCCCCATCCACCCTCTCCCCATTCCGAGATCTTCGTTTCTCCCCCACTGTCGACTATTTTATCTATATATCTCTTTCTCTTCTCCGCTGAAATCTATCTCGCTTCTTCCGTCCCCATACCCCTCGCAATTTCTACTCTCATTCTCAATTTCTAGTTCTATTCCACTGTTTTGTTTCTTTTNGTCAACTAGATACCAACAAATTTATTACATTTTTATTCCAATTATCTGTATTTTCGAATTCGATTTATAAGAAAGCGTCTGAATAAAAAAAAATAGCCCCTAGAGTTTATAATTTAACTTAATTAATTAAATTTCACACAATTATCCAACTTAGAAAAATATCCATTTCCATTAGAAATTCTAGCGTTAGGTGCTTTGGCGAATTTCAATGATGGGCGGATCACTCCTAAATGTAAGTTGCAGTAACTAGAGAAGAATCGTTCTATTTCACTCTGTATATTAACATAAAAATTTTTAAAATAAAAGTTCAATTCTTGCGTTATAAGTACCTGTATGACGGGAACTATTTTCATTTCATAAATAATGAACTGATGCAAAACTGTCAAATCTTATATGTTTAAAGCATTCAATATAGCATTCATTCGTTGATTTCCATAGTCGGCCTGTATGTTAGACGTGAGATCTGGATGGGAAAAGAACATATGAATGTGAGATGCATATAAAGAATTAGGGGTGCAGGAGGGGGATGTAAATGGTCCAGAGTTCATCTCTTATTGACGGCCGCCAGCAGGCTTCTCAAGACTCCCGAAAGAGAGAGATCCCAACCCAGTTTCCTTATTCATGCCTTCCCCAGACTATCTCTTCTTCTCCTCTTTTCACATTCTTCCTTTTTCTCTTCGCCGTTTTCTACATCATGTTCTATCTCTCTCACCCGACTCGTTTCACCATCTCAGCTCTACGGATATTCCCTCTCTTACCGCAATTTTTATCTTGGCTTTATCGCTTCTGCTCTCCTTCCTTTTTCTTGGGTTAATTTATTTTTCAGTTATTCCGCTTCCTCTTCAGCTTCCTCTTTCATTCCAGTGAGCTACCGCCCTGTACGGAGGTAGGGGGGGGAGAGACTAAGTAATAACAGCTATAACCTCACTCGCCCTTACCGGAGCCCACAACTACAGTTAACAAGTGATAAAAATAACCCTTACCCTCTCCCTGAGCCCCTCACAGTTCCGCCATTTTTGCACCCACTGTGAGTTGAATTATGTAAGGTTAAGTGAATTTCCCTTCCGAATGAACTCTCATACCATTTGATGAAGATTCAGTTTCATCTAAGAGCAATGCGAAATGAAAGATATTATTTCACTTAATTGAGTAATTTTTAAGTCGATCTATTATGTGCTTGATAAATAGGAACAAATCAACGAGTATACATTTTACTAACATATTATTTTTTAAATATTTTAAGGCTAAGAAAAATGATGCTTTTTAGCGTCAAGTTACCTTTCTTATCTGAAATGTATGCACTAAAATCTGTTTATATGTATACAATGAACGGTTGGAAACAAGTTATTTAAAGAAAGTAGATTTTAGTTTAAAAATATCAATAATGATCAATTATCTATAATCAGGTATATAATTTCTTTCACACACACACACACACACACATACACACGCACGCGCGCGCACGCACGCAAATATATATATATGCCTTGAGAATAATCTCAATAGCTACGGAATGGACTAGTTTTCATCACCTTTGTCAAAGGTAAAAAACCCAATATATATATATATATATATATATATATATATATATATAACATTTAATTATATGTTGTGTAATAGATTTCCATTTATATAATGTACTATTTTATGCGTAAGGGTGTTTTTCAAGAGTCAAATTACTTTGGGTTGTTATTACGTATAAGCGTTATAGTTAGTTACTCTACAACTTCTTCCTGAATACAATTTAAACATTCGTCAATATAATTACACATATTCACATGGGATATTCAGACCCATTGTAGTTACATTCGTGTATTCTTTCATAAAAGAGCGTGTTTTGGATACTATATGTAAATGTAGACAGATTACATTTTACATGTATAATGTATCTTAAATTTTTTTTTTTTTTGTAAATATTGTAACTAAATATTTATCACGGTCACTAATTTTGGCCCGTCTTTAATTCCCCGTCTTCTTCGGTCATCCTCAAGAATAGGGGGAACANNATATATATATTTATATATACTACGTACTATATAATTACTTACATAATACTAACAAATTTCATAAAATGAATGTACCAAATGATTTTTTCCGATCATGCGATTTGGTCAAAAAAGTATTTAAATATGTATTTTGCCGTGCTTTCGGAAAGAACGTGAATTAAGTGTGTGTGTGTGTGTGAGTGTGAGTGTGAGTGTGAGTGTGAGTGTGTGTGTGTGTGTGTGTGTGTGTGTGTGTGTGTGTGTGTGTGTGTGTTTAATGTTTAATGTAATAATTAAACCAAATATTAGGTATTTAAGCTTTCCTTGCAAACCATTATGTGAGTTCGTTATTGGCTGTACAAATCTGTCGAGGGAGAGAGGGGTTTAGGGGAGACCCAAAATTTAAAATAATAACATCTTTACTTCTATTTGGGTTATAAAGATGTTTAAAACGTAATTTCAAGTCAAAGGCGTGATATCGTTTTAGACTTATTTCTTTAAAATACTGATATTAGTTGTGGCATTTAATCCTACGTTAATTTTATACAATAAATGCAAGGGAACAGAATTTAAAAAATCTTACTAGCTCAGCCGAGACTCGAACCCGGGTCTCCTGCTTTCCGGGCAAGTATGCTAGCCATTACACCACCGAGCCTGATCAGCATACTTGCCCAAAAAGCAGGAGATCCGGATTCAAGTTCCGACTGAGGTAGTAAGATTTTTTTTTATCATTTAGAATTTAAGGCTTATTGTACTACCTGGCTTTTAAATAAAATTCCTCATTTATAATTATTTATAAATATCTTTAAAGAATCATAGCAGACCTACTTAGATTATGTAGCCGGAATTTTATTTTTGTAGACCCGAGAATTATAGCAGTGATGTGTTATTTATATCCATTTTGCAGAGGGCCCCAGAGATGTATGCTTGTCTTAGGTACATTTATAAACACATTAAGCACATTTTTTTACACTTTATTTTTTATTATTAGTTTTTATTTTCAAAACGTTATAAACACATTACAATAAGCAAACTGTTATTATTTTTAGAAAGCAGACTGATCGGTCCTGAACTCCAAACCCGTTAACCTTGGAGCGTTTGTGATTAGAAGAGTTGTCGCGTAATGACTGACGGATTTCATCAAACTTAGGGGGCCGTCGTCCTTTTCTGTGCTCAGGGTTGTGAATGTGTGACGCAAATCCTCTTAGAAAGGACCCCTTTGTACAATAGCTTAGTGACTGTAGCACACCTAGGTAAGGAATTTCAAAATAATTTTATAAAAAAAGAGAGGAACCGCGATTCATACCCAGCAGCTTAAGCACGAGAGTCACTGGTGTGAAACACAGAAGCGCCACTGTAATAATTACGAGTACTCGTACTTTACTATTTAATTTAAGCTATTAGAATATTTTAGTTTTATATTATACTTTAGATACAAATGAATTTTTATTAGTCTATTTCTGCTTTTATTATTAATATTATGCTGTATATGATATATAATATTGGTATCATTCAACTTCATAAATGGGCTGTTATTAACAGTGTGTGTTAAAGGGAGATATAGGGTGCGGGGGAGTGTTCGGTCGGAGGCTAATTAAATAGTAGATGGAGTTCACAGAGTTGAGAGGAAGAGAGAGAGAGAGAGAGTGAGAGAGGGAGTGAGAGAGAGAGAGAGAGAGAGAGAATCTTGATGAGAAGTGCCATTCTCATATTCCTGCGTCACCACTACCTACCCCATGCATGGGAGTAGAGTCTTCAATTAGATATTATTGGTAGCGTATTTATTCTTTTATTTTTCTTGGTGAGGGGGGGGGGGTGAGTGAGAATAACAAAGGACATAAGATACGCCCTAATGCAAGTAATATTTTAATTTTATTTAAACATTATTCGCCATGAAAAATTTTTATCAATTGACCCATAACCTAGGCACAAATACTGATTCTGGTTTAAATTTATCGAAATATATCTATGAATGGATGGTAGTGCACTATCAAACAACTAGATAAATAATACGTATTGCACCTCATACAATAGCGAATTAACAGAAAAAAAAAACATAAATGTAATTATATATCTTAATATATATATATATATATATATATATAATACTATTAATATTATTGATATACAAATATTTTATCTGGAAATGAAACGTGGTCGAACTTTTGTTAGAAACATATCAGTAGGACAGCCCCCTTATTAGTAGAAAGAATTAATCGGGCGGCAAGAAGATAAAGAATTTTACTTTTTTATGTCCAATGAAAAAAACTTGGAAGTTTTCTTAAAACGTTAAAAATGTCATACTGCTTAAAAAGAAGATCAAGCCATGAACGAATGAAAAAAAAAATCGTTCTGAATTTTACAAATAATAGAAAACGGATTCGTTTTGTACAATTAATAAAGATAAAAATTAATATAATTTTTAAATAAGCATAAAAAATCATAATTAAACATTAGTAATTAACAATTTTAATAAAAAAAAACTTATTTTAGTGGAAAGTATTTTAGTTGATAAAAAGATGTAAATAGTCATAAAAATAAGAACTATTATACACATTATTTATAATACACAAGGAGTCATCTTCTATTGCAGAGGCTACCTTAATACTGGGTAATCTATTTGTATTGAGAAAAGTGGAAAGATAGTTTCTTCAGAAAAGTTAGTGATATAATGACCTTGATAACGGCTAGCCCTTGATTTTCACGATGGTTTATTTTATACTCCCCAGTAAATAAAATTTGACAGTGAAGTGGTGAATATTATTTACTTTTTTATTAGAAAGTTAGGATAACTGGGTCAGTTAAGAATCCAAAGAGCAGCTAGAGTAAAGACAGTTGTACACCTCAGATGTAGGGCAGGACATTAAGGAATGAATAAGGGTTTTTGACGCAAGGTTCTAACCAAATACAAAGGTTTACATTTATTTTTATTTATTTTTAGTCGGTTTTACATATTGATAATCCCTGATAGCCAAATATGATTAGGTATACATTAAAATATATAAGACATTCCAATCACAATTCAAGTTTAAATGATTTCTAGTACTGGTAAAATAATTCAGAATCACTTGTCTATTCACAAATATAATTAATAATACTTACAAAATTAAATGTTTTTTCTTTAAATTCACCAACGATTGTTTAATTAATTTTATTTTTACTTTTTATTATTTTGCATTTATTAAGTAATATTGTTGCATTAGAAAAAATATATTTTCAAGGATATTACAGCAAGGCGGTTCCTAGCGATTCGAAACAAAATATATTCATTATATCTTTGTTCGCTTAGGATGAAGAATATTATATGTATGAAGACATGTATATATAGGGTGTCCCAAAATTAACTCAAAATTTGAATTTAATAGAAAACATAGTTTTTAGTATTTTTTTATTTTTTTATTGAATCATAAAGTACATAGGATAGGATTATTTATGGAATAACACATCGAGCAAATGTGTGTGCCACACAGCCCGTGAAACAATTCAATTACTCCATGAGACATTTCCAGGTCGTGTACTCTCTCATTTCGGTGATAAGTATTAGCCTCCTAGATCGTGTCATTTCACATAATTTGATTTCTTTTTATGGGGTTGTTTGAAATCATAGATCTATGTCAACAAGCCTCAAACTACCCGTTCATTAAAGGAGGAGATTCAACGCTGCATCAACAAAATTCAGCCACTTTTATGGCCAATGGTTATGGAAAACTTCGACAAACGAGTGCAAATGTGCATGCAAAGCCGTTGTAGCTATTTACCCGTTGTGTTATTCCATAAATAACCCCATTCTATTTACTTTATGATTCAATAAAAATATAATAACAATAACAAGATTAATAAAACTGTTTTCTATTAAATTAAAATCTTACGTTAATTTTTGGACATTCTATATGTTTAAAAAATATATATTTATTTGTATTTAGTACATATTTATTGAGTCTCTCTTCACTCCACACGAAGTTTGAGAAGTNCTAACATACATATTACTTAAAATAAAAATTAAAAAAAAATTACCTTCTAAAGAAGAAATTGGGTATATTCTTTTTATTGAGGAACTTTTTAGTCGAAATATTTGGTCATCTTCTGCGGATTATTCTATAGCTGTTCATGAGTCTGTGCTTTTTTTATTATTAAACAAATTAAATTATAGAACTCATATTTATAGTGTTTATTCAGAAGCTGTTGTTTATGTCTATCTTCAATTGAAATTAAAAGAAAAAGAAAGATTTGTTGATAACTCATCTGCCCTATTCGTGTATTCGTGTTCCATTTTCTGGAGTGAAGCGTTTTAAGAATTTAGTGAAAACAAATAGGATCTGATATGGGTTGTTCCTCCTCTCCTTGCTGTTTATCTGGGAGGGTCGGATCCTCTTTTTGTTTCCGTCCGGAGCCGGCGGTGTGTGTGTGTTTGCTCGGAACTGGGTCAGCTGTGTGGGGCTCTATTTACTGCAGTTTGTGTTTTGGTGCCTTCCGCGAGGTCATCTAAAGCCCTCTCTCCTTCCAACTTTCGAACCGCCACCCCACCCTCTTTTATATGAATGCGCTGGATTCTTTAGCTCTCATCACCCCTCTCGGTCGGCGATTGTAGACGGAATTATCATTGCCCTCCCATCGATCCGAGTCGAAATAAGGTGTTCCCCGGGATTGAGTCTATCTCCGAAGTGTATTTTTGAGGGTCAAAAAAAAAAAAAAAAAAAAAAAAAAGGAACTTGGCTCTTAAAAAAAATTTGCTCTTTTAGTTAGGACAATTGTGCACAAAATATATCCTGTAAACCATTGTCCGAAGCAAGTCTATAATTTAATATTGTTATTAGCCTTTCAAGAAATAAAGATATCCAATGTTGGCACCACAAATTGACTTATGAAAAATTTCATTTTAACAATTTTCTAAGAAAGAATGTGTTTCTAGAATTTTTAGATAGACCGAGAAGAAGAGTTAGGCGTAAGACTAAAATTTAAAATCTATAATAATTTAGTTAACAATTTGGTTAGCCATTACTTTAATGAAAAGATTTTTAAATGGTAAAGTTTCTGTGTATTGGTAATGAAATATAATCATAAATGTAATGACTTTTAGTATTTAAATAATTTAACACTTTGACGTTTTTTGGGCTACATGATATACAAAAACCAACAGAAAATGTAATGAAGTTCAGCTCGAAATTAAATTAAGAAATGTAAGAATTAAAATTTGTTTGCATTTACATTAAACATAAAAATATATTTGAAATTAAGAATGGAGAATGATATAAGGTCAGCGGAGGTTAAAGAAAACGGCTGAGGAGTAGGGTATAAGTGATAGAATCATTAAAAAGATTATGGATGTAACAGTTTATAGATTTATTTTGGGTCTATGAAGAGGTATGGAAATAGTCAAGATTTTTGCTTGAAAAAACATACATTAGTTTTAACGCTTTTTGTCTTAAGAATTTACGTTTCTTTTGAATTATTGTTAACGATAATTATGTATTCAGAAAAATAAAATTAATTTGTATAAGACGTTGGCTTAATTTTGTACCTGAGAATTATAAGAAATTATTCAGAAATAGGTAAAAGCGGAGGTAAAATACACAAGATAAGTGGCGGGGATAATTGGACGTTTCGTCTCTGAAAATAGATTTCCTTAAGATACACCCTAAAAAGAGTTTGCTTTATTAAACTCCTTAAATTATCTTTTCCAAAACTAGTGCACCAAGACAAGGAAAATTCTAAAGCATTTTGCTTCAATTGCTTTAATAAACTTTGTTATCTACAAGAAACCATAAAATAATTTAAAAATACTCACTTATAAAAGAATTACTGTGTTAATCTACTACCACATCTTCTCTAAAAGACGGCCTAAAGATTTGGTGGATCATTCATTAAAAATAAAGGTTTATAAATAAAATTAGGGAACTATTTGGTCACTATTGACTATTTTGTCCGGCAAAATACAAACATTTGTTTGCTGACAAAATAACAGAAACTAACCTAATGAAACACTATTATAGATAGTTACTTGTTTGATTTTGACATATTTACCTTTCCAGCAATTCAAAACAAATACCATTAATNCTTAAAAATACTTTACAACTTATTGTCTCTCCCTGGCGCGCAAATCAAATGTATTCCGATATGTACTGTTAAATACTTCAATTATAAAGCGTCATTTTTTTTTTTTTTACCATTGCTCGTTGCAATTTCTTACTGTTATTGTTGTTTTTTTTTTGTTTCTTTTAACCAGCCATGAAAAATGCATAAAAAATAAATTAACTTTTGGCTCATAAAAATTATTTTATTTAAGAACTAATTGAATAAATCCCGACAAACTGTATCTCCATGATGTCAAAGTCTGTAAACTAAATTTGTATATATGATCTTGTTAAATGTGATGTGCATCATCTGTGGTTGACAATGCATAACTAAATCGAAAAGAGTCTTAGAAATTTAAAATTTTGGTTCAGAACATTCAATGTATTTCTTAAAATTTTTATCTTAAATGGAGCTTCATTTGGTGAGTTGTATCAAATTATTTAAAACTTTGTTTCTTTGGTCTGAAAAAGCAAATGTATTCCGATATGTGGCATCATTTTTTTTAACCATTAAATAGAAAACATAAAGCTATTTGATGACTTTATTGTTAGAGTGTTATAATCAAGCTTAATTAAAGTCGGAGAAGAATGGGTAAGAGAAAAAAAAAATTTTGTCCTACTATAAATTCAGTTTTGGCAAAATAAGTTTTATTCCTGCCGGCATGTTTAAGAGTCTTCCTTCACGACATACCAGTTGTCCACGATGATAAATAACATTCTTAAAGATAGCTAAGCAACAAAAAAGTCCGAATTTTTGTAATTTTAAACTCCCCAAATATTGATCTTTTCCTCATCATTCCAAAACAATGAAGATTAAATTTAATCTGTGAATGAATCAGTTCTAGAAACATAATATTTTAATTAAAATTTGATCCTTACAAATTTTAATTTAAGCTGGGTTTAAACCGACCATAAGTGATGCACTAAACTATTCAATGCTTTATTCCCAGGAAACCATTCTTGATATGTCTTTTTTTAAATGTTACATAAAACATATTTAAAACTTAATTCTCCATGTTAAATTCCGTAACTTTCTCTTATCTACATTAACAACGAAGATTTAAGCATTTTTAAATCCCTAGGCGCCTCCCTATAAACACCTATCCCATATGACTTATTTCAACCACTTACGAGATAATTTAACAGTTCAATATATATATGTGTGTGTGTGTGTGTGTATGTAAATCACAATATTTTAACATTCTTTTAAGTAGGGCTAGTAAAGATTTTAGGAAGTTATTGGTTTGAGATGGGGTAAAAAAAATAACAAATATTTCACAGTACTTTGTTGAGAAATATAGTTTTATTTTGTGTGTTTCAATTACCTTATCATTATATTGATTGATAAATATCTCAGACCTTGTCTCTTTACGATGATGCAATCCAATAAAACAAATATTTTACATGTACTTTGGAACAACTGTTGTAGAAAAAGGTGGATATTTCCTGTCAGGAATTTTTTCTATATCAGAAGAATTCTTTACTTTAGAACGATTAGTTTGAAATTTGCACACTGACACACAATCTCAGCAATACACGTATGTTGCATCTAGCCAATAGACGAAGATTTGTGAATGACATCAAAGAAACTTGCCGTGGGGTTCCCTTGGAGCTGAGCTCTCCTTACCCTATATACCCATGTGTTCCGGTAAGCAAGATCTGGGGTAGACGGGAGGAGGGCGGTATGTGGGGCGGTGAGTGGGGGTGGGGCAGGTGGGGCCGTCGCTCGATAGCCGCTCCCCCTCCCCCTGCGCTATCTAGTGTCTGTCAGCCGCACTTACCACGGCCAGCGCCTACCTGTCCTTCCTTAACCTTTTCGCACAGACACACTTACACAAAACCCCATCAAATTGGCTATCTCTTTTTAGTTAATACAAAAAACCAGATTTACTGCCAAAAATAATAACAGTTTAGAGAAGTTTATAATTCAAATATTATGCTATTTTGATTTTTTCTAGTATAGCAAACCATTTTTCTAATTTTGATATCTGAATTAATTATATAATTGGAAATAATACGATTTTGATCAATAATAATCCCTAAAAGGTTATTTTCACTACCAATGAATATAGAACTATCATACCTTCAATTATCCGTCTTCATTGGTTTCTGCAAACCATCTTCTATTGGCGAGCGCTTTCGGACATTATCCATCCTCGTGGCCGAATACATGTGTTCACTGTTACTGTCTGTATTCAACTGCCTTTGAACTTTCAACTGCGCAGTTGAATACAGTCAGTGACTGGAATCATATGTATTCGCCTAGAAGATGGACAATGTCCGAAAGCGCTCGCCAACAGAAGATGGTTTGGAGAAACCAATGAAGACGGATAATAGAAGGTATGATAATAATAATCCCTTTTAATTTCGGTAATTAAGCAATTTGTGCAGATGGTATGAAACTATTTTCGTCTTAATAGATATAATGTCTGTATAACTGTCCAATTCTCTTCGATATGTGATACATTAAAGTATTTTTGAGAAACGATTTGTCGAGAAATCGGCTTTGGGATTTTAAATAATAAAAAAAAATTGTAAACAAAAATTTTTGTATCATTGCCAACATTTTTTTTTTCTAAATCTTAGGTATTTTGTAGGGATGATGGAGAGAGAAATCTCAGTCATTATTCAGCTACACTAAAACAGAAGACTCTCTTTCTCAATAACCCCTTGCCCTAAAATTTAGTCCCAAATATTTGTAATAATAAATACAAATGATCAGAAATTAGTTTTTATTTTTCCAAATGCAAAGAACGAATACCCGACCGACCCTTCCTCATAAAATTTAACTTTTATCACCAAAAAGATATCATAGGTGGACGTAGCTCTTTTTTATCAGACTCACTATTAGCTCTTCAGTAGGTCTGCAAAATACCACCTATTATTCTAACTGTGTTTTGACTCTAACACTAACAGGCATTCATTTCGCGAACTTGGTCCACAGAAACGTTCACGGGTGCATTCTTTCTTACGCAACTAAACATGATTGGTTTCAGACATTGGGTGTTCCAATCTCAGCACTTGACATACTACTTCTTAGCTTGTGAACTGCTGATTGAGTTCTATAGTTATGAAGGCCTTTTTTTTTATTAGTTTTGGTCAGTCACGATGCTTGAGTTAGACTTAAACTCTAGTATCGATCAACAGTCACTTTAATTCCCCTATTCATTTCAAGAAGACTTTAAAAAAAAGTGTCTGAAACTCTATGAATAAATAGAGATAATTGCAAATTATTACCAAGCTTTAGCGTTTTCAGTTAAACGAAGGTTATGGCAAACATTTTGAAGGCAAACTAGAATTTCTGTCCAAAATCCAACGAGATATAATCTGTACCATAGAGCTTTTGTTGGAGGCTCTTGTCTAACAGGAAGTAACAATTATTACAGTGCCATCAATACTACAGCATAAGAAAATGCTGCATTTAAGAGCAAACCTCTCTTTGGTATCAGAGGATGAAGCAGCCTATTTTTATCAATGGAAAGTTCACTTCAGTAAAATCTACAATGGTTAAAAAAACATCATACTTAATAAAAAATCTTTAGTTTTGAGGTCCCCGAAATTAATTTGAGCTATTTTTCTCATGATGTTTAAGGATGGATTCGTTTACTCGCAAGGCTAAATTTTTTTCTGAATGCCTTCAAGAATTATCATGACAAACTGAATGATCGTATTAATTGACTGATCACTATAAAATTAAATTCAAAATATATAGAAAGCCTGATAAGAACAAGGTCCTGTATTGTTTTTTTTACGGGCTATCGTAGTTAGCCATGCTAGTCTTAAGACCTATGGAAATGGAGAAGCTCTGTTAGCCCTTTAAAAGCCTTTCCAACGTGAAACACGACCCCACAGCATTTGTATGGGTCTGTATAAATATAATAAAAATCAAAGCAGGGATACAGGACAGAAAATATCACTACATTTCTTTAAGGTTTTCATATTTATAATTTGTGTAATTTTCATATAATAATATTATGCAACCGTAAGAATTTATATTTTCTTCAACATTGGTTCATAATGAAAATAGCGAGATGAAGAAACAGCAAGCTAATTGTTTCTCGACTGTCAATACGTCAAGTCACGTATAACTGTCCAATTCTAATGACTTAGAATATATTATATATTAAATTAACTAACACTTAATCATAATTTATGGTAGAGCTAAGTGGGATTCAGTCTTAGTATCTCAACCTGCTTTATTATTTCTTTATTATTCATTACACTTTTCCTTTTTTTTTTTCTTTCCTATATGTTACTGATTCATAGGTACTCTTTCTCTGTTTAGAAGATTCAAATTTAGCACCTCAAGAGATCAAATTTCTTATACTTGATTTGTTTGTCTAGTAAAAGTGTTTTCTGATGAGGTCTTTAAGCAATGTATAGAATACATTTTCAAGTGGAAAAAGTTAGTAAAAGTATGAAAAGCATTGCGCTAAACGTTATCTAGTACATTCCTATTGTTATATAGGTTTATATAACATTGAAAAATATGTCTAAGAAGTGTAAAATATTGATACATAATTCATATCGTATTTAAATTTATTTAAAGAATTTAAAGGAGATCTTTGCTGTATTCTATAGTAGATATTTTTATAATTTACGATCCATTTTTGTTTGTTTTGCAATGAGCAACTTGATAAGTTTTGAATTAAATATGCTACACACTCTAAATCTTTAGTGTCTGAATGACACCCTAAACTATAAATAGTGTCTTTTAAAGCTTTTTATAAAACTCAAAGAGAATTTAAAATAGATATTAGAACATCAGAAGAAGGGAGGATTTTATATAACTTGCTATTTTTAGAACTTAACAAAATCAATTCTGTATTTTTACATTCAATCGTATTTAGTAAAATTAATTTTATTCAAAATACTAATATGACATGTGGGATATTAAAATTTTGACTTGACTCACGTTTTCAATAGTTGGACCTGATTTTACAGCTCCTTTAAGTATTTCAATATATGCTTGCACAAATTTAGATACAGAAAAGGAGACGTTACCACTTCATGCAGAATTTGAGATTACTTATAAGCAAGAGAGTAAGTAGCAAAACTTTGGGAATTATATTCTTTAATAAGACGGCCAATCTTGAAAATTCGCAGTTATTTCATTTTTCCGCTTGTCGATGGCATAGCCGTAACTTTAGTAGTAAGAAAAAATCCCTTGACGAGCATATTTATAAAACTAAGAAATATTAGTAGACATAACGATCACCCCTGTAAAACGCTATTTCTGTACTTATTTGGTAAGAATACAGTTTCTTTTATTTTATTGATGACATAATTCCATATTAATGAGTTTTAGAAATATATATATGTAAGGGTATGTAAGAACTTCCTCTGAAATATTTTGCTAAAGATCAGCTTTTAAGTGTTTAATGTCTAATAGTTTTCTCCTATCAAAAAATCTGCTATTCTTCCAAAAATTATTTATTTATATCCATCCATATAAATGAGGTATATTCTTGACTTATAAGAAGCATACATGACAATTTTGCGAAAGAGACTTCGTGTATATACCCTAACGCAAGGGGTATTTGCAGAAACAACTTCCAACATTATAGTAGGAACCCTGCAAAAACAGAAGCTATAATTTCGGATAAACTTCTGATTATATTGCATCTGGTAAATTCATTTTGAGTCATCTGCTGAGGAATTTCGCTCTGTGCACTGTATTAAGTTTCCTTAACCCTAATAAAATTATGATATTGAAGCTCCGAGTTCTATCTTTGAACTTTGCTACAGAAAAGGAGTCACTAAATCCTAGAGACTTATAATTTCCAATATCGTTAAGAGATTTCTCATTTAAAATTTATTTAACCAAAATACAATTTAAACATTCGATGGTATTAATAAGATTTTTTTTTAAATTTAACGAGTGAGAAAATCTCTAAACTGCTGCAGAACATAAGCGATATTCTATCATTTAGAACTGCCTTTGCTGTATTCCTTTACTTCTATCTTCGTTTAGCGATGAAATATATTTAAATGTGGAGGTGTTTACCAAAATTGAGTCATAAAAGTGCATTTTCTTCAGGGTTCAGCCAGCAGCCGATCTTCATTAGTATATGCACGCAGACGGATAGTCAGACTGTCTTTTCTTCGTTAGTTGTTGGATGTATTATCCTTACAATATTTAGATCAGGCAAGTTACATCCCAACTAACTGTTTCTAATCAAAACATTTATTTTTTAGATTTTTTTTTTTTTAGGACGAGCAATTATTTCTGACTCCTAGTTAGCCTCGAACTCTTAGATTTATGAAGAACGTAGGAAACGAAGGTCATCACTAAACCATTGGTGATGATTTTTACTGTATTTCTGGAGCATTTTTGTGTTGGATATGATTAGATAGAAAACTTTCCTACCCATCTATGGTGGATCTACCGCTTTTAGGATGGCATGTTAACTATGCTTGGAAATAGACATAGTCTCTTCTAGAGGTAGTAACAGTTAGTTCAATTTTCAGATGCAGTTCAATTAAATATGAATTCTTTATTAGGAATAAGGCACGTTAAAAATTTCATGTGGCTGTAATGAGTTTATAAAACCACCATGTGTCAGTATCAACATTTTCTAACTTAATTTCCTGATCTGTGTAAGTCAAATTTTGCTTAAAATAAAGAGGCTGACATAACAACCATCTTTGCATAAAGCACCACTCTCATGTCTCAAAATATCCCCCATCATACATTACTTTCCAGTGTTACTCGTCATTTTTTATACGAGTAAGAGCTGTGTTTATGTATATAAATATATATCGATGTATTTTGAAACATAAATCTACGTAGATGTGTAAAAATTGTGTTATTTGTCCTTTTCTCAGTCCATTTTTTAAGAACAATAGAGGTACTGAGCTAGTAAAACAAATGTCATTTGAGACGGTCTTCTTACAGAATTGAATGTTAATAAAAGAATAGGTGGTTATTCAGTTTGATTTATTCCTGTATGTAGACTAGAATATTATTATGGACGAAGCATGAATTTTTTGTTTACCTTGAAGAGTATGAAGTCAGCTAATGCATGTAAATTGATAGTGAGGAGTAAAACATTTGTGTAAGAAATCAAGTTAGAAGAATATACATGAAAGATGTGTATACAGAATACACAGTATGTGTGTATCTTCCAGTGACAGGGAAGATACACACTTACTGAATAACTAAAACACTAAAACCAGGGCCTCCTAAATCACAATCCTTCTATGATTAACTTGATATTTTATATGCAAAGCTTTTGATATTTTCCTGAAGATCATCGAGGCTTTGAAGAAGTGGTGAAAAACGTACACACAATTTTTTTGTTTGATTAACCATTCAAGAATAGTGGAGATTCTGCCATTTAGTATTTGTCCTGTATGTCCAAGCAAGTTTTCGCAATAAGTTTCACATGTTACGGTTTATCATGATGCCCCTATTCGTTACCCATTTACTTGTATATCCACCTACAACACTTAAATGTCCGTTGTGTGTAATATATTTTCGCTTTGTTTGGTTAATGTCAAACATCCACATCCTTGATTTGATGTTATTTTAAATTAGAGGCGGTATTTTACACTTCTATAAAGAGACGAAATATTAGCACTTCTAGTATGTTGCTACAGCATTACTATCATTACACAATATCTTAGAAAATCTTCTATTTCCTGCTGCCACTTTTGTATGTAGTTTTTAGCTTATTACAGGTATATTCGTTTTAAAAGAACTTTCTCAAATACCTGAGAAAGTAAAGGAAGAAGGCTAATTTGTTAATAAGATAATGTGTTAGAAGAAGGTTTACCGGGTTTGGAAAACAGGATTATTTCAGAACATTTCTTGAGAAGTGAAAAATGGGTGGTTCGAAGGACACAAATATAGAGGAAAACAATTGCTTTTTGGGGTAGATTTCGAAGAATTAGCCCGGTAATAAAGTCATAGCCGGGTACTTGGCGCTTAGAAAGATGGTTAATAATACTTCAGAACCTCAGAAGATGTCACTGCCTTAATCGGTAAGGACATTGGTAATGTGAATTCAGTGACTCCTCAACCTCCGCGTTATTGGACAAGTTGTCGGGATCTGGATGAGGAGTGAATGTTTGCTTTAGATGCTGGGAAAATATTTAAGCTTTGTATTTGTTGGAAGTAGCCCAGGAACTTTACGAAGTAGGGTATAGAAGGTTCATAATATTTCAGAATCCTTCGAGTAGCAGTCCAGAGGGATTTGTCTCCTTTTGGGAGGCTAGACAGGTAGGCATTAAATGCCTTATTTAAGGTAAGCGCAGTTAAGCACCTAGTTTTTGCTTTACGAGATTAGATAGGTGGTTGAACTCCCTAGGATCTGATGTTTATACTTCTGGAACAGGGCTCGAGCTTGACGCGTAGCTTGAAGAAGGTTTTTATGTAATCAGGGAGGGGTTCAGCTGATTTTACAGTGTAGCGGATGCTGGTGGGTTCTAAGTTAGCCTTCCAAAGACATTGCTGAATCTTTATAGTAAAGAACTAGACACCATCATCCAGCTCTTCAGAGATTTTTAAGGAGATTAAGAGGTCAAGTGACTTCAGGCCAGTCAATGGGACCACTTATTAAGGTTGGTGTCAATTTTCTCGGGATAGGTGTGACAGACAGTGTAAGGAGGGCAGGGTTGTGGTCAGAGGAAAGTTTATTTAATATTTTTACAGAGTGATAGTAGGTAATAAGATTCTTACACATGAAGAAATCTAGGATATTAGGAAGACGGTTTACATTTGTGGGTCAATAGGTGGGAGGGGACGGACTTAGAGTGGAGAGATTGTGAGAGGAGATAGCATTATACAGAGAACGGCCACGGGAGTTGGTCGTTCTCGTTCCCCACAGCAGGTGTTTTGCATTATAATCTCCGCCAGAGAGGAAATGGGTACCTAAGGATTAAAATGCCCTTGGAATTAGCCTGAGGCGATAGATATGTTAGGTGAAAAACGTACACACAATTTTTTTGTTTGATTAACCATTCAAGAATAGTGGAGATTCTGCCATTTAGTATTTGTCCTGTATGTCCAAGCAAGTTTTCGCAATAAGTTTCACATGTTACGGTTTATCATGATGCCCCTATTCGTTACCCATTTACTTGTATATCCACCTACAACACTTAAATGTCCGTTGTGTGTAATATATTTTCGCTTTGTTTGGTTAATGTCAAACATCCACATCCTTGATTTGATGTTATTTTAAATTAGAGGCGGTATTTTACACTTCTATAAAGAGACGAAATATTAGCACTTCTAGTATGCTGCTACAGCATTACTATCATTACACAATATCTTAGAAAATCTTCTATTTCCTGCTGCCACTTTTGTATGTAGTTTTTAGCTACCATTTCTTGATTGTTCAACAACTTGAGAAGTCTAATAAGTGTGATTCTGGAAGACTCATCCCCATCTTATCTTATAGATTTTATGCATTCTTGTGCATTCTTAAGAAGAAAAATTCTTACATACGTGAAGCCCTTCTTACTGAAGATTAATACATATATTAGATGTTTTTTGTTGGGGTTCGGTCAAGATAGATCCCAAAAATACAACTTTTGAAAAATTTTGGATCTACCTTCACCGAACCCAAACAAAAAAAAATGATAATAATATCTACGGCAAATAAACTCTCCATTTGAATTAATACATATATTTTTCTAGGTGTACGACAACACACTATAAATAATTTTTTTTAGCATCTCCTAGGAGGTAGCAATTAGAGATCTCCACACTACTCTTTAGAGGGAAGGGACAACATATATCAGTGACACAACAGGTAGTAAGTAGTAATTGGGATATTTCCCAATTGAGAATTTTGGACTGAAAGGATTGTATTCGTTGGATATTGGAAGGCTTAGCGGCACCCCACAGTTCTGCACCGTAGGTCCAGATTGGTCATATTATGGTCTTGTAGATGGTCAGTTTATTTTCTAATGTGAGGTGTAAGGACCTCTTTATAAGACTCTATAAGAGTCCGTGGCGTCTGTTGAGTTCTTGTCGCTTGATTTTAGTATGTTCATTCCATTTGAGTCGTGAGTCAAGGAGGAACTCAAAGTAACGGACTGAGTCAGAGAGAGGTATAGGGATTTTATTGTATGTAACATTGTCAGGAGAATCTTTTCTTAGTTGAAAATTTTCCTATACGCATTTGGACTCATTTATTTTAATTCTCTATTTACTGCACCACTGCTGAATAGCATCAAGGTGGTTTTGTAAAATGTTAGAAGCGGTTTTGGAATTAGGATGGGAGGAGAGGATCGCTTTGTCATCTTCGAAGAGGGTTAAAAGAGAATTAGGATGTAGGGATGTCTGCAGTATAAAGGATAAAAAGGATGGGTCCAAGCACACTGCCCTGTGGAACACCCGCTTTCACAGGGTAGTGTTCGGAGTAATCTGATCCTTGCCGGACCCTAAAGAAACGGTTAGAAAGATAAGATTNACGAGTAAGAGCTGTGTTTATGTATATAAATATATATCGATGTATTTTGAAACATAAATCTACGTAGATGTGTAAAAATTGTGTTATTTGTCCTTTTCTCAGTCCATTTTTTAAGAACAATAGAGGTACTGAGCTAGTAAAACGAATGTCATTTGAGACGGTCTTCTTACAGAATTGAATGTTAATAAAAGAATAGGTGGTTATTCAGTTTGATTTATTCCTGTATGTAGACTAGAATATTATTATGGACGAAGCATGAATTTTTTGTTTACCTTGAAGAGTATGAAGTCAGCTAATGCATGTAAATTGATAGTGAGGAGTAAAACATTTGTGTAAGAAATCAAGTTAGAAGAATATACATGAAAGATGTGTATACAGAATACACAGTATGTGTGTATCTTCCAGTGACATGGAAGATACACACTTACTGAATAACTAAAACACTAAAACCAGGGCCTCCTAAATCACAATCCTTCTATGATTAACTTGATATTTTATATGCAAAGCTTTTGATATTTTCCTGAAGATCATCGAGGCTTTGAAGAAGTGGTGGAAAACACACATTTGGATTAACCATTCAAGAATAGTGGAGATTCTGCCATTTAGTATTTGTCCTGTGTGTCCAAGCAAGTTTTCGCAATAAGTTTCACATGATACGGTTTATTATGATGCCCCTACACAGCTATTTGTTACCCATTTACTTGTCTATTCACCTACAACGCTAAAATGTCCGTTGTGTGTAATATATATTCGCTTTGTTTGGTTAATGTCAAACATCCACATCCTTGATTTGATGTTATTTTAAATTAGAGGCGGTATTTTACACTTCTATAAAGAGACGAAATATTAGCACTTCTAGTATGTTGCTACAGCATTACTATCATTACACAATATCTTAGAAAATCTTCTATTTCCTGCTGCCACTTTTGTATGTAGTTTTTAGCTTATTACAGGTATATTCGTTTTAAAAGAACTTTCTCAAATACCTGAGAAAGTAAAGGAAGAAGGCTAATTTGTTAATAAGATAATGTGTTAGAAGAAGGTTTACCGGGTTTGGAAAACAGGATTATTTCAGAACATTTCTTGAGAAGTGAAAAATGGGTGGTTCGAAGGACACAAATATAGAGGAAAACAATTGCTTTTTGGGGTAGATTTCGAAGAATTAGCCCGGTAATAAAGTCATAGCCGGGTACTTGGCGCTTAGAAAGATGGTTAATAATACTTCAGAACCTCAGAAGATGTCACTGCCTTAATCGGTAAGGACATTGGTAATGTGAATTCAGTGACTCCTCAACCTCCGCGTTATTGGACAAGTTGTCGGGATCTGGATGAGGAGTGAATGTTTGCTTTAGATGCTGGGAAAATATTTAAGCTTTGTATTTGTTGGAAGTAGCCCAGGAACTTTACGAAGTAGGGTATAGAAGGTTCATAATATTTCAGAATCCTTCGAGTAGCAGTCCAGAGGGATTTGTCTCCTTTTGGGAGGCTAGACAGGTAGGCATTAAATGCCTTATTTAAGGTAAGCGCAGTTAAGCACCTAGTTTTTGCTTTACGAGATTAGATAGGTGGTTGAACTCCCTAGGATCTGATGTTTATACTTCTGGAACAGGGCTCGAGCTTGACGCGTAGCTTGAAGAAGGTTTTTATGTAATCAGGGAGGGGTTCAGCTGATTTTACAGTGTAGCGGATGCTGGTGGGTTCTAAGTTAGCCTTCCAAAGACATTGCTGAATCTTTATAGTAAAGAACTAGACACCATCATCCAGCTCTTCAGAGATTTTTAAGGAGATTAAGAGGTCAAGTGACTTCAGGCCAGTCAATGGGACCACTTATTAAGGTTGGTGTCAATTTTCTCGGGATAGGTGTGACAGACAGTGTAAGGAGGGCAGGGTTGTGGTCAGAGGAAAGTTTATTTAATATTTTTACAGAGTGATAGTAGGTAATAAGATTCTTACACATGAAGAAATCTAGGATATTAGGAAGACGGTTTACATTTGTGGGTCAATAGGTGGGAGGGGACGGACTTAGAGTGGAGAGATTGTGAGAGGAGATAGCATTATACAGAGAACGGCCACGGGAGTTGGTCGTTCTCGTTCCCCACTGCAGATGTTTTGCATTATAATCTCCGCCAGAGAGGAAACGGGTACCTAAGGATTAAAATGCCCTTGGAATTAGCCTGAGGCGATAGATATGTTAGGATGGCAATATACTGAAAAAATGCTAATTGAGGAAGTGGAAGTATTGATGGACATTGAAGTGGATCGGAGCGAGTCTGTAGGAGTGGAAAGTATTAAATAATGAGTATAGGAAGTTCGAATGAGGAGCGCAGTTTCACCATGAGCTCGTCAGTCTGGGTGATCAGTTCGGTAAGTTGTATAGCCTGGTATATTGAGTTTTTTTATTTTTTGTTAGTCGTGTTTCAGTAAGAATGAGTACTTCTATGCATTTGTCTTCTAGAGTTAGTTTAAGTTCGTTTGTATGTAATTGAATGCCGTTAGCATTCCAGAGGAGGACAGAAAAGGATCTAGGAGAGGAGGAGTTTATTCACTTCCAGACGAGGAAGTCATATTAGAGACTACCGTTGACAATAGGTTAAGGAGAGGAGTGATGAGGGCGCGAAATTCGAAATTTGAAAAAGGAGTGGAGCATGGATTGGACATCATTAGATATTGATGGTGAAGGAACATGAGAGATGGCAGGTCGCTCCCCCTGGGAGGCTGGCATGAGGAAGAAGTTCTTCTTGTCTGTGCTGGTATGTATATTTCTAGAGCTATTATAAGTAATATTGTATCATCAAATCTTCTGCTGCTAAAGCAAATTATGGAATACTCATTATCTCCTTGCCATCAATCCTCCTAATCCAAATTTAGAACCTTCTTGTTTCCAAAGAAACTTTTAACTATATTTTAATCCTTAACTGCTTTGTGCTGACTAGCATTATTCCATTTTTCATTACACTATTCATTAATATCCATTAATCATCTTATGTGACAGACGAAATTCACTTGATGGGAATCTTAAATTACGAAGGAAAATAAATCCTTATCCTTTTCTTATATCCTATTATCCACTTATTTTATTTACCATTCAGTAGCTATTTAATCTATATTATACTGCATCCTTGTTGTATTTTAATAGGATTTTTATTTTTCTCCAATATAACTTTTAGGGTAATGAAGGGAGGGTTTCTACAGGCAGCCACAATATTCCAAACATCCATGGGACTAGGAATATTTTCCAGTCATGAAAATGTGATCTTAGTGACACGGTGTCCCCTCTCACCTCTATGATTCTTCGTAGCCTTGAAGATGGCTTATGATGTATGCCGAAACGTTGGCAGGTAATTTAGAAAATACACATTTTTAAAATTTGTATTTTTTTGGATCCACCTTGACTGAACCCAACAATAAAACATCTAATGAGAATATTTTTTTTTTTCGAAAATATATCCCCAGTTCGAGACTTGCGACTTGCGAATCCCAAACGGATCTCCATGCTAGGGCTCTCTTGATTTTTGAGAGATGGGCTAACTATCGAGTTACACAGTATTTATTTTAATGATTTTTTTTATTTCTAAAAAAAATGTCTAATCCCTCTTAACGCGTGCTCACCCCAGGTTGTCCTTTTTTTTTCTTTTCATAATGAGCTTATACTTTAATATTTGAATACACCATTCAAATTTTTAATAGAGAATTTAAAAACTCTCACAGTGTAAAGGATTTATAAAAATTCCTAATATGTGCTGTCTAGTAAAAAATATTTTCCTAATTACAAAGAATTAGTAAAAAAAAACTTGTTGTTTAAAAGGCTTATTTTAAATCTCGAATAATTCCTTAAGGAATCTGAAAAGTTATGCATTATAAAAACAGAAAATTAAACTTACCAATTTTAAAACTTTAAAATTAGTAATTCCCAACAACCCAGTATGACATGTATAGGTTCTTGACTTGTCCGAAATACCGAGTCCACCTTTCTGACTATTTAATTGCAAGCCTATTTAGAAATGTGTTATATTCATTAGCAATCCACATAAAGTTATTGCGCTAAAATATGACAAAAATAGAACTATGTTGATTCTCTTATGTTTATTAAAAGCTACATTGTAAGAGATCCTTGGGGTGATCATCAGGATGGTTGGATTGAATACCCTCTGATGAGTACAAACCTCTTTGCTGACAACACTGCTGGCTCCAAACCTGTATTATATAAGATAAATTTCACATAAAGATTTAGTTATTTTATTCTTCAAGACACTGTTTAATCACTTATACCTGTAAATCAACGTCACTAAATGGCACAGCTCCTTACTGGAGCAAAATTCCTTCTTTCTTTCTTTTTCTTTTTAAAGCCATCAACTAATTTTTCTTCAATTATGTTTTTCATTATGACACAGTTCTAACNGAAACAGTTAGAAAGATAAGATTTAAGGATTAGGTAAATGGTACTTGGAAATATGGACTTAAGCTTATAAAATAGACCAGTAGAGGAAAACATTTGCTTTTTGGGGTAGATTTCGAAGAATTAGCCCGGTGATAAAGTCATAGCCAGGTACTTTGCGCTTAGAAAGATGGTTAATAATACTTCAGAACCTCAGAAGGTGTCACTGCCTTAATCGGTAAGGACATTGGTAATGTAAATTCAGTGACTCCGCAACCTCCGCGTTATTGGACAAGTTGTCGGTATCTGGATGAGGAGTGAATGTTTGCTTTAGATGCTGGGCAAACACATGGTTTGTCTTTGTCGAAAGAAGCCCAATAACCATCTTTTCGACGTAAGGGGACAGAAGGTTTATGATACTTCAGAATTCTTTGAGTAGCAGACCAGAGGGATTTGTCTCCTTTTGGGAGGCTAGACAGGTAGGCATTAAATGCCTTATTTAAGGTAAGCGCAGGGGTTCAGCTGATTTTACAGTGTAGCGGATGCTGGTGGGTTCTAAGTTAGCCTTCCAAAGACATTGCTGAATCTTTATAGTAAAGAATTAGACACCATCATCCAGCTCTTCAGAGGTTTTTAAGGAGATTACGAGGTCAAGTGACTTCAGGCCAGTCAATGGGACCACTTATTAAGGTTGGTATCAATTGTCTCGGGATAGGTGTGACAGACAGTGTAAGGAACACAGGGTTGTGGTCAGAGGAAAGTTTATTTAATCTTTTTACAGAGTGATAGTAGGTAATAAGATTTTTACACATGAAGAAATCTAGGATATTAGGAAGACGGTTTACATTTGTGGCCCAATAGGTGGGAGGGGACGGACTTAGAGTGGAGAGATTGTGAGAGGAGATAGCATTATACAGAGAACGGCCACGGGAGTTGGTCGTTCTCGTTCCCCACAGCAGGTGTTTTGCATTATAATCTCCGCCAGAGAGGAAATGGGAACCTAAGGATTAAAATGCCCTTGGAATTAGCCTGAGGCGATAGATATGTTAGGATGGCAATATACTGAAAAAATGCTAATTGAGGAAGTGGAAGAATTGATGGACATATAAGTGGATCGGAACGAGTCTGTAAGAGTGGAAAGTATTAAATGATGAGTATAGGAAGTTCGAATGAGGAGCGCAGTTTCACCATGAGCTCGTCCGTCTGGGTGATCAGTTCGGTAAGTTGTATACCAGGTATGCAAGTTTAAAATGTCGTTTTAATTCCAATAGAATGCGCTCTTAGCCTATTGAAGGATTTGCTTATCTCTAAACGCTATTTTGTTTGTTAGTCATTTGTTTACAAAAGTCAGTTGTTTTTAAGTCGTTTACGTGGACGTATCATACCTTTCTTTGGTGTTAAAAATGTCTAATTTTAAGCCAAATAAAGA
>KZ808210.1:159693-172294 GCA_000696205.2 Oncopeltus fasciatus
TGTGTGTGTGTGTGTGTTTGCGCCTAGAAAATACTTGAAAAGGAAGGTACTAAAAAGTAGATGAAATATGTGATTACTTACGAGCCTCTTTAACAACTTGAGACTTGACTACGAATTACTCAAATAAGAGCAAAATTCCACGAAAAACTTAAGATCATAAAAGATAGGTTTTAGATATTATCTTCGATTTTAAATATACTCTCGGAGATCCCTACAGACATCACTATCGCCCTGATGATGGCTTACAAGTTTAATTGAAACGTTGGCAATAAAATAATTAATCAATAACTTTGGAGTGTTTTATTTTTCTTATCCTGGCCGAAACTCTAATTTCTCCAGCACAATACTCGACGGCCAACCAACCTCCATGCAAATAACAACAATTCGACACGGTCCAACCCGGAAGAAGAAACGGTAAATACATCTGACGACCGTCGAAGCTTATGAGAACATGTTGTCATTTTGACGAAAGTCCCTCTCTTGTCCTCATAAAAGTTTTTTTTTTATTCTTTCAACGGCTTAGGGTCTTTGATAATATTTACTGGTTGCCGCCCCATTCTAAATATCCTTGGTTAAAGACAACCTTTTATTTATAGATAAAAGCTCGCCTAGGGCTAGATTTGCAGCGTAAGGATTGCGAGGATTCCATGAGCTACCCTGGCGCCCCTTGTTGATAGCTCTAAAGGTAGCCTACAATGTAAGCCAAATAGTCGGTGTTTGAAACAGGATTGCTGTAAATTAAAAGAAACTTACTTGCTATAAACTGTAAATGCTTTATTGTCATTTGTGTCATATGTATTCTATTAATTAACTAACTGTTTTGATGGCTCTCAATTTACTACAGACATTTTGTTGGGGCTTAGCTTACAAGCCTTAGAGAAAATGATTACGACAAATAGTTAACCCATCAACTATTAATACTGGTGGGTTAGGACTTGGTTAGTGCGAACCAAGACTTTGGCATTAAAAAAACAACTGATTTTTCTAAAGTTGTTTATTTTCTGCGATACCCGTTTCTTTTTTGTTTTCTCTGTGTGTGCTTGCAGCGAAATCTCTCTGAGAAAAATATTGAAAGTTAAAGAGCGAAAAGTACACGTAAAACTTTCTAAAATAAAACCAATCACTTTTTTCCCTTTTTCCCCGCCACTGTGTTCGAGTTAAGCCTTGTTCACCTCTTAAACTCCAGTCTATTTTTAGTGGACTCGTATTTTTATTTTTAAATTAAATCCCCCAAGTCAACACTCAACATCGTATTTCAGTTACTTTATTGTAGAGCCCTACTTCCGTACGCTGATAAAATCTTCCATTCCATCGAAGAAGTTCCAGACCGACCGTTATTATTTTACATACGTGCTTTTATTCAAACATATATTTTCGGAAAAAATCAGGATTTCATTTAAATAATATTACAAACTTATATTAATATTAAATAGAGTTATTTTTTATTGGAGAGTTATTTTATATACCAAAAGAAGTACTCATATTTCTTAAGACATTTATGTACAGTAGGACAAGAAAAAATAAAGGCCATTTCTTTTAAAAGTAATTAAATTACTGTTTCACCTAGCGAATCAGATTAAATGAAAATAGTCCATTTCTTTTTAAAGGTGCTCGAAGAAAAGGCAATGTAATCTGATCATTAATTAATATTTTGTTTTCATTGTTAAATTTCAATATAATGTTAATTAATAAGCGAAATAGGCTTTTTAGTTATTAGTTTTTTTATTAATATAAATGTGTTGATTTTTGACAAATTATATATCTTATTTTTCTTTTTATAATAGTGTGCACCGACTTCCAGTGGTCATTAGCGCTTAATATCTTATTATAATCAGATGTATAATCCCTGATAGTCCTAATCAACATCAATAGAAAGATTGATAGTCCTGACAACAACTTGAACCATATAAACATGATTGGGTATAGAGAGTAAACTTGAGAATTGCAAATGTTTACCTATAATATTCTAAGTAACTTGTAATAAAGGAATATAATACTATACATTAAATAAATAATTAAATTAATTTTGGTCTGTAATCCCAGTTAAATTTTCTTCAATAAGTGCAAAGGGAGCCAGTAAGAAAAAAATCTTACTACCCCAGCCGGGAATCGAATCCGAGTCACCTACTTTTCCGGTTGCGCACCTGCCCGGAAAGTAGGGGACACGGGTTCCATTCCCGGCTGGGGTAGTAAGATTTTTTTCTTACTGGCTCCCTTTGCATTTCTTGTTAAACCTTATATATGTTAGGAAATTACATATTTTATCAATCATTTCACTTCTATTATTTCCTATTACCTTTTTTCATTACTAGTATAAGAAATAATAACCAATAATTTCCAACTCTTCCCATTAACGGAAAATGTAATAATTTAATTAATTTAATTTTGTTACATTAAAAATTACGAACACAAAGGCGCTTTATACACACACACACACACACACACATATATATATATATTGTAAAATTTTATATTGATTTACAGTAAAAACAACATTGATTTGAAGTAATGCTCTATGCAATTTTTTGTTTCAGACTTGAAACTAATGCCTGAACTGAAGGCAAACTGCTTTTTATTAAACTTTTAATTATGGATATATTTCTTTTTAAATACGAAAACTGAGAAGGAAAGTGATAGAACCCCTTTACCTAATTTAAACAGATTATAAACACCAAGTTCAAAAAATAGCGGTGAGAAGACAGAAGAAACTTGACGGGAAGAAGAATCCACGCACACAAAAAAGAAAAGTATTGTGAACATATGGGTAACTATGTATCGGTTAGACACTCAATTTATAAGTATTTAAAAAAGAATTATAAAACAAACAGGGGTAGTTTAACAATATANGTGTGCGTGTGCGTGTGCGTGTGCGTGTGCGTGTGTGTGTGCGTGCGCGTGTGCGTGTGCGTGTGCGGGTGTGGGTGTGCCTGTGCGTGTGCGCGTGCGCGCGCGCGCGCGCGTGTGTGTGTGTGTGTGTGAGTGCCTAGAAAATACTTGAAAAGGAAGGTTACTAACGCGCCCCTTTAACAACTTGAGACTTGACTATGAATTACTCAAATAAGAGCAAAATTCCACGAAAAACTTAAGATCATAATAGATAGGTATTAGATATTATCTACAATTTTAAATATACTCTACAATCTTAAATATATAGGGAGATCCCTACAGACATCACTATCGCCCTGATGATGGGTTACAAGTTAAATTGAAACGTTGGCAATAAAATAATTAATCAATAACTTTGGAGTGTTTTATTTTTCTTATCCTGGCCGAAACTCTGACTAATTTCTCCAGCACAATACTCGACGGCCAACCAACCTCCATCTATTTGGATGATAACGTGCTATTGTTGTAGCAATCCTGCCTATGAAATGTTTATTTTGTCTGATCAATAGCCGGTCAAAAAAAATCTACATCTTCTGTTTAAACTCACCCAGGAGTNAAAAAGTAGATGAAATATGTGATTACTTACGAGCCTCTTTAACAACTTGAGACTTGACTACGAATTACTCAAATAAGAGCAAAATTCCACGAAAAACTTAAGATCATAAAAGATAGGTTTTAGATATTATCTTCGATTTTAAATATACTCTCGGAGATCCCTACAGACATCACTATCGCCCTGATGATGGCTTACAAGTTTAATTGAAACGTTGGCAATAAAATAATTAATCAATAACTTTGGAGTGTTTTATTTTTCTTATCCTGGCCGAAACTCTAATTTCTCCAGCACAATACTCGACGGCCAACCAACCTCCATCTATTTGGATGGTAACGTGCTATTGTTGTAGCAATCCTGCCTATGAAATGTTTATTTTGTCTGATCAATAGCCGGTCAAAAAAAATCTACATCTTCTGTTTAAACTCACCCAGGAGTACCCTCCCCATTTGTCTTTTAAATTTCAATGCAAACTACCAGATGTTATGAATTGCAGAACAATAAAAAAATGAAAGTACCCACATACCTCCCAACCGAAAAACATAGTGAAACTCCCATAAATAAAAATACTTTATGCGTAATTGTTTGATAAAAACTCGTATTCAAAATTTTTCATAATTACTATAAACAGTGATATACAACCTTATTTACTGTATCAGCTAATAACTTATTGAATATAAAAAGATTATTACTAATGTACTGTGCTATTAATTGAATGGTTCTTAACGTCTTCTTGCAACTGCTACTTTTTCAAAATTTTTGAGAGAGCCAAATTTTACCGGAGCCAATAAAAAAAAAAAAAAAAAAACCCGTAACATTGGATGTCAACTAGGAACAGTGCAGGATAAGATTACAAACTCCTCAGAATAATAGTACAGACAGATTCTTAAAGACATGTTGCAAACTGGTGGACTCATACTCCCGTCGAGATTTTCATAAGATGTCGCTAGTTATTAAAATAAAATTAATTTGGTGCATAACCATTAAATGTATTATGATATAATAAATGGAGCTCCCCACTATAAATGTCAGAGCCATGGTACGGTGACTACATCGGGGAGGTGGCCCTGGACTGGTATTCGTGCGGCACGATACCCCCACTACACTTCTTCAACTTCGCTTATTTTTTTTCTCCTTTTCCTCCCCAGGTACTTCGAACTTTTTTTCTCCTTTACATCAAGAAAAAAGTTCCACGATTACAAACTTACCTCCCAAAATCTATGTTTTCGAAATAATAGAAAGTATAATAGAAATAAAGGCAATTCTTAGCACAATTTTCACTGGGCATTGAAAGTGCTTGGTAGCTTCAAATAAATTAAAATTTTACAAAGAATTTGTCATATTCTTATTAGCCTGTTTAATAATTTTCTGTCAGCTAAAATCAATGAAGTAATACATTTTTTTTCATTAAAAGTAATACAACTTAGAAACCGGTGATAATATAAAAAGGGTTTTTGCAAATTTTAAAAATAACTATTTAATAGTAGATGATTGAACCAAATTTTAAGATATTATGCGCCTATAGGATAGAAATTATGTATAGAAATATACGATATGCCTACATGGATAGAAATTATTTGACTTAAGCAGAAAATTGCAATAACAAAATAGTTAATAATGGATATTGAGAAGAATGAAATTTTATTACCTAAAGTACAATAATAATTGAGATCCTTGTAAAATAATTTATAGAATTACTTTTGTATAGAAAAAAGTTTAGACCAAGGCTGGACTCAATCCCTCCTTTACTGATCACTAGCCAGACGTGCCAAACTTCTGCATACATGGGTGTAATAGTGACTGCATTCAGTCCTCCTTCCGTCGGCAGAGGCGAATTTATACGAACACCTGGGAGACTAGGAGTCCTCGAGGTATAAGTTTCTGACACGCGGAATTAGGTTTTGCCTAGTGTTGAGGTCAGCACATCTGGCTAGTGATTAGAAAACGCGGGTTCGAGTCCCACCGTGGCTTAAAATTTTAACTTAAAAAGAATTATGACCTGCTATAATAATTTTTTTTTTAAAGCAGAAATAATGTAGATAATGGTATAAATTAAAATACCCGTAAATCTTTCAAAAAATACGGTTACTGTGCCAAAGGTTCAAATAATTGTTTATGGATTAGTTTTATTTTATAATAAAACGTTGAGTTGAGATTTAAATCAGTGTTGATTTAATAAAATAAAACTAAATTTCGTAGGGATAATGGATTAGTAAAATAAGTGGCACGCGTAATTGAAATATGAAGTATTGTCATATGAGGTCTTGCCCTGGTCAAGAGTATGTTATATCATAGTTTTTATTATATTTAGGGACGGGGTGGTAAAATTATATTTTTCCCACATTATTCTAAAACACTAGCCAAAGTTAATAATCCATTTATTTTCTTATATCAATGACCAATCATTAGCGGATTGCTTTTACTGACACGTAGTATAAACTACTGACATTGAGAAAAAAGAGTGGTCAGCAGGCTGTTTAAGGGTAAAAGATATACAGAGGAATCAAAGGAGATTGGAAATACTAGCTGGGTTGCAGTGTTAGTTCGCGGGGGGACTAACAGACTGCACCACTTCCCAAGGCGTTTAAAGAACAGTAATACAACTAATATGTGTATTTTAATACCAGACTTCACATAATACTCACACATACTTCTGATAGTTCAATTTAGTTCAAAATTCAATCAAAGTATAAGCGAATACCATTATTGCGCACAGCGTTTAATAGTTATAATTTTGTCACGCATGAGTTGCTTAAACTAAGGGAATTCCTCAGCATCGCAATTTATGAATATTTTTACCCAAATTCCCATGTCACGTAATCCTCTAAAATCATAAAATATTTCTTTTATCAATAAACTTTATTGATATAAATAAAGGATATATATATATACACACAAATGTTTATATTTTATAAATGTTTTACCTTATTTAATAACTATACATTTATTCTAATCGCTAATAATTACGAAGATTTTAAATTTGTAACCCCATCTCTACCTTCTCGACTGAATTTACCGCAAATGAATTAATTTAACGGTTTGTAGAAATAAGCCTAAATACTAAATTGGTTTCATTATTTTAAAATTAGCGGATGCTAGTGCGTGTTTTGACAAATATTAATAAGATAAAAATTAATAATTTTAATTATTATTAACAGAATAGCCTCTTCCGTTCTGTTAACAGAACATGCTATTCGCCATTAGCTTCACCTGGAAGTGAGTCACACAAATAAACATCTGTACTAATCAGCTGGGTTAACCGCGGGACGTCAACTCCCAATGAGGCGTCCTAATAATACATGTGATAATTATTACAGTAAAAATGGCTTACCTGTATGTGTGCTTCCGCAAATCAAAAACCCTATACATCCATGAATCTGTGAGGATATAGATGAGATGCACTCGAAGAAATATAACAGAAAAAGATATAGCTCGCCACCTCTAAACCGAAACCACATATATTCCGATGTCTAGTCATTTCCGAAACTAAAAATAAGATGAAACAAGCAGAAAGAAAAAAACAAGCTACCTTGAACGAACTAACATCTAAGTACTACTTCATTTGTTTAAAACAGACGACACTTCTTAGAGCATTTACAAGTAACCTTGATAACTGTAATATATATATATATATTTTAGGTTTTGGATTCCTAGCATATATATTTACTTCAAAACTTATATTTAATATTAAAAAGCATTTTATTTTGCAATAACTATATTTGGTATAATCTGTCAATCTATTACTTAACATCATACTTTTATTTCATGTAAGAGTCCATAAAAAATTTGTACTTGCGACAATAAAATAAAATAAAATATGATTTCTTACTTTTGATGGTCTTCCATTGTGTTCTGAGTGTAATCTATGTAAGCAATTATGTATTGCAATATGACCAAACAATGATGCAGAAACACGTCCGTTTCAAGCAAAATTGAACATAACTGTGCTTTATATAATGAAATACAAATTGAGTATCTTAGATAAATTAAGTCTTCAATTTGCAGTGAACTTAATTTTACTTTGACACTGTCCTTTTTAAAACGGAAAAGCCTCATATAATTCAGTATTTCACCTAAAAACACAGTCACAGCAATGTAAGTGTCTCAATATTAATAGTGTAAATTTCAAAATATTTATGTACATTGTTAACTTCTCTGATGAAGTAAACTGGTAGTTCTACTCAGAATATTCTTCCTCCATCAACACATACATTTTAATATAATAATTCATTCATTTATCTGATTATTAAATTTACAAAGGTGGGTGAAATAAATGAGAAGTGGTCAGTAACCTCCACAGTTCACACATATTTTTTCAAAGCAGTGCGTTTTCGAGGCCTTCACCTCATCTTCAGTGCTCTGTTGACACAAAACATTGCCATACAATTACAATTAGACAGTACAAACACTTAGCAAACATCCCAACTAACAATTGACTAATCTGTAAGACTAGTCTATAGAATTTATAAACTAATTAACTGACTGTTTACCTTTTTAAAATGACAGTTCATCAACTTAGGAGGCGAGGCCATTAACTAATACAATTTTAGCATGCATGGATATAATTATTATTAAATCATTTCTCTATTTATATATTAAGATCAATGAAATAAAGATTATTAATTTCATTTACATCTTGCTCCTTGAGACCCAGCCCAGAAGTGAGGTATTTTTATTTTCCTTTCATTATCCCATACAAAAATACCATAAGAACAATAAAATGTGACTATTTCTTTATTTTACTTGATACTGTATGTGTGCAATTAAAGAGGTAATTTTTTTATCAAATGGAACATTAATTGATTAAACAAATTATTTGCATTATGGTTTCAATTTTGATGTCATTAACATCAATAAACTTCACACACTCCCACACAAACACATATATAAACATGACACTGTTACTTACCATTTAAAGCCTGCCCAAGATTCTAACCACAGCATCAAGCTTGGGGACACAAATGGATTTATTTGGCCCAGCGGATGACCAGTGTAATTTTTAGTGACTAATTTTCTTTTTTTCCAAAGAAGCAAAGTAGTAAATCTACTCTTAGGTAAAAAAAAACTTCCGTATAATATATAACAATATTTATTTAAAAAACATTTGATTTATAAACAAAACCTTGTATATTATGTGGCATATACATAATATGAAAGTAATTAATGTTACTTTGTACAGTAAAAATTATCAACTTATACAAATATTGAGTATACTTAAATTATTTTACTGATTCTGTACAAAGAAAATTCTCAGTTTTAATTTTCCTATGAACCTGATTTGGTTCCAATTCATAAGAAACAACCATCATATATATTAATAGTCATATAATATTTACAATAAAAACATTTAGAATTATTTCATTAGTATTTCCAATAGGTGCCTTTTGTTGAGAAATTATTCAAATTTATACAGAATTATGTACAACTAATATGAGTTATCAACAAAATTCACCTATTCATATATAGATATAGATATTTTGAAATTGAAGTATATAGTCTACATAAATAAATATGTCTTCTATTAGTTTATATTGAAAAATATATACTAATTGATGAGTAAAGGATCAATGTCAAACACATCAGTTTTCTTAGCAATGCTTTCTTTCAAATGTGAAAAATACCTCGAAAGATGGTTGACTAGGAAGTAGATCTAGCTAAGATATTACCTATTATTTAGGTATTGTACAGTGTCCCTTAAACAATGCTGTCTAAATGTTTAACGTTCCCTCAGCCACTTCAGCACTACTCATAAGCATTTAATTTTAGTACATTAAATTGAACAGGATATTTGGCTAAATAACTTTTTAAATATTATAAAATTGAAATTGTAGCATTTGTTGACATAGACAAGTAATTAGATTGTTCTGAATCTAATAATAACAATAATGTTCTGATTATTGTTTAACGATTTATTTTTAAGAGACTTTAACTAAGCCTATTTAAATGTGGCATTTAAATACATAGTAGAACATCATTTAATAATGCTTACTTGTTAATGCAACATTCCATTCATAATAAAATATTTTTTAAATATATATTTACCATCAGGGTTTAAATCCATGGTTATTTTCAATTTCTTTTTCACCCTAAAATTTTCTGATTTTTTTACTTATTTTTCCCCTAGTTTTTTCAGAAAAAAAATATTTTCAAAAATAAATTTACTAATAGGAATTCTTGATGTATATTATTATTATGGAAAATATATCAATACGTTGGATTTTTGTTAATTTAATAAAACTTATAGTAAGTTCAAAAAAAAATTTTAAAGAACACTACTATTTACATTAAATGGTTCAAAATTTAATTAATTCTACTTTTTAGAAAGGTTTTTTAAAAAATTATTATACAACTTTGATCCTCATCCCGTCAATTGTTTCTAGCATGAAGAAAAAGAATCCAGTTATAGTTTCAAATGTATGTACAGTAAGGAAGAAAAATTGTCGGGTTTATTGTCCGCATAGCAAGATAAAGTAGGAAGTTTATATGGCTCAGTATCAGTAAACAGAATGAAATGAAAGTACAAGGGGGACAAGATACCAAAACCAAAGTTTGAGCAGCTGTTACGATAATTATGCCCTATCTATTAACTAACTCTGGCAGGAAATTAAAATTTCCATACCAATTTAAATGTCTCTTAAAGTGGACACTTTTGCAATAATTCAATATATTTCTAACAGTAGAGACACACTCAGAACTTTTACAATATGTAGCAAAATGTAGGATAATATTTAATTATATCTATACACTTATATACATTTTTAAATTATAATGATACATTTAGAATTCAATTCTCTTCTGATGCCCTGTTACCATTATCACTTTCAATTTAATAAAAATATGTGTTTCTTTTATTTTAAAGAATAAATTAAATCTACACAAAGAATAACTAATAAAAATAAATAGTTGGAAAATAGTAGGGGAATTAATTTTAAAAATCATAGTTTGATGAGCAGAGAGTGTGTGAACTGCCTGCTCAGAAAAAATAATTATTTCAGTTTTAGTTAATCAAAACATAACCTGAAGATTCAGTGTAAAACAATAATTGAAAATACTCTCTCTTACACACAGTATCCACAATATTTGAATTATAGTTTACCATGTATGAATATTAAAATCATACAATTAATGTTTACTTCACTTCCTTAATAGTTAATCTTAATTTTTTTTATTAGCATAAATTTCGGCTCTCAAGTTCTTTATTAAAAAATATAAATTATTTTTGCCCCCTTTTTATACCTTGCAAACAAGTAAGAATTGAAATGCTGATGTAATCTGATTTTATATTGTGTTTAATAAGAAAATAAATAAAAAATGTATTATGTGAGTGAGTGAGTGCATATAAGGTGCACTAGATCCACAACAAAAGTTAGGAAAAACAAGGCCCAAGAAGGAAATACTGGCCACCTGATTTTATCCCATTCAATAAAGAATGGTACTCAATTAGGGCTGGGTGTCCATATGAGCACACCAAGAAACCTCTGGGTCATTATAAAAAGAGCACAAAAAGAAAAAAAAAAACTGTGCATTAAATCTGGGACCTTTAGCTTAGGAGTCTAGTATCTTAACCACTAGTCTAACGTGCTCAAAATTATACTTTTTCTTTCCTAATTTATTTTCAGTTTTTACACATTTTCAATCTTAGGAAAGAACGTTTTGTTATTGTTATGTAGTTATATTTTTATATTTGAGTTATGATATAAACTAAATTTTTTTAAATTTTTAACCAAATTAAATGAAAGATAAAATCCTAAATATATATATATATATAAATAGACACACACACACACTCATACATTTATGTTAATATTATTAACTTTTTGTCATTAATATGTGGGTATTTAATAGTTGTCCTAAGGAGAGAAATAAAACTACTTTATTTGCAGGGAAGCAGATTTTTGTTTTATGGCTGATATAATGTGGTCATATAATATAACGATAACATTTCATTAGTACAGATAATACCATAACATTTCAGAATAGCAAATAATATTGAAATAAAAATACTTCCCATTAATAGATTTTGGTATGTGTAAATATAAGCCAAGTATTATTATTTTTCTTTGTAAGATACCTATTAGAGTTGAATTTTCACAATCAGATTTTTATTATGTATTCATAAGTTACTGTAAAGGATAGAAATTAGATTGATGAGTATTTATTGATAGAAAACTTAAAAAAATGTAATAAATAATGTAATTGTGGAATTACTGTTGACAATTAGAGATATAATTGATTAAGTATGTATGGGTGACATGTTTTAAAATCAATTATGTCAAAATTTTTTATTTTATAAATCCTTTATCAAGGCTACTGACACTGCTGAAATGCATTTTTTTTTTTTTTTATGCTTTTGTTTGTTTCAACAATATTTTCATATTTTCTTTCTTTTTTCCATATTAGAAAATTGTTCATTATATTGTTCCCAGATTACCTAGAGGAACTATTTTTTAGAAGAATATTTTTAACAATCCCATTATTTTTTTCATCAATCGCTGACATTTTTACTTTATTGTTAGAGTCATTTTGTAACTCTTTATTGTGATGAATAACATTTATTTAATTATAATTAAATTCAATTTAACACTATTTACTTAATCTGCTGATAAGGAAACCATTCTAGATACTTCAGTTACATTAAAAAGTTTCTATGAATTCTTTGACTTAAAATAAAGTCACAGAGTTCATGAATACAATCTGAACTGGAGAAATGTTTTTTTTAAAAAAACTTTCTCAAATTCAGATTTCTTTATCGCTATGAGTTTTAGTTAACTTGTATTTGAAAAAATTCGATCCAACATACTCTATTAAAAAATTTCAAAACATATGTTCATTTCTATTCCACTATATTCTATATTTTAATATTATATTTTAATATTCTATTTTAATTAGAACTATTCTTTAATTAAAACAATTGATTTAATTAAATTTAAAAATTTAATGATAGGGGAGAGAAGACACGAGCTTTGGATTTATTAAGATTTTTTTTTCTAAGCAGATTTCGGGATCGATTAACCATCATCGTAAGAGCTGATACCCAGGTCTAATGAGGAGCACAGCTCGAGAGAGTGAATGAGATGGAATTACAAACATTGTTCAACTCAGTATTCTAAAAAAAAAAAAAAAAAAAAAAAAAAAAAAAAAAAAAAAAAAAAAAAAAAAAAA
>KZ808210.1:173284-201026 GCA_000696205.2 Oncopeltus fasciatus
GTGAAACTGATGCTTTTCTGCAGTTCCAAAAGCAAAAAATTACAAATTCTCTATCGATTAAAAAAACAAACAATATATGCATAAAAAAAGGTTGACAATTTAACTAAAGTAAAAAATAAGTAAAAATAATATAATAAAATAAACAGTAATGCACACTTGATATTAGTGTTTGAATTAGTTTGAGTGTTTAACAAACTTAACACCAGAGCCCAACACCCTAGGAAGATCTATTCATTCAATATTAAGAGGGTGACTAGCATTTTTTCTTCCCTCTAGAAGTAATTAAGGAGTGTAGAGCACAATAATTAACATCTTAAAACAATCTACTTTATAAAAATTTAACATTAAAATGACGCAGGAAAAATACTTGTTTTTTTTTTTTTTTAAAGAACACACTTCACATACATCATAAAGTTATTTACAAAAACAATTTTTGGTACTCTTATTGATTAATGATCTCCTGAATTTAACTGTTAATTGTGATTTTACTCTTTCTAAAAAAAACTAAAAACTGAAATCTGCTTAAATTCTTATGAAATCAAGAATAACCTTATTTCAGTATGATGTTTTCTTCTAAAGAACATTTCCTTTAAAACAATACAATGCCCAAAGAATGAAACTTCTGTAAACATATTGTCTTTCACTCAATTGAGGTTTATATAATCTCAATAAAACCAAATGTAAATAGTTTTACATATTACAGGAAAAAATATTTAATTCCTGTGCAATACGTATTATAAGAAAAAGATTGCTTGATTATTAGATTATAATAATTCTGTAATGTATGATAATTGTAAACTGTAATATATGTTATTGATGGAGTAATTTTCTGGATTTATAAAACTATCAAAATTTTAGTTAATTTCTTGGCTATTAATACCAAGATATTAGAATACTTAATATATAAGAATACTTAATATTAGGTAGTAGAATACTCTTTAATATACAATAAATTACGACGTCAGAGTTACTGAATAAAACAGAAAAGTTTAGAGAATGTTTTTCTCCAAATGAAGCCTTTTTTCTAATTTTTATAACTCTTTCTATTTCAATCGAATTGCTTTAAATAATAAAAAATTATTAAAGGTTATATTTAGGGATAAAGATAAAAAGGAATAACTTTTTTTTTTAATATTAAAATATGCCAACCAAACGTTTTGCAAGGGTGTAATTAAATTAAATTAAAATTATTAATGTTTAATAAAGTGTAGTAAGTCAAATGCCTTTTACATATGCTTTGTCCAAAGAAATAATTTTATAGTGTCAGAAATTGATGGTTATGAATATGGGACATCAGCAAGCACATATTAGTAATAAATGCACAGGATATAGCAAATTCCTGACAGGTGAGGAACAATGGTACTTTAAGTGTTTTATTTTTACTAGGTACATAGAAAGTTCAACTTACAAAAGAATTTTGTGATTTAGATGGAAGGTGTATGGATATCCTGGGAGCCACAGAGTTGTAAAATATTTTATTCGTATATATATATTAGTATAAAGTTTGATGTTTCTTCAACTCAAAATGAAAGAAAAAAATTCTGTTTGTTGCTTTACTCTAGCTATTACAGTCAACCTGATGCAATGCTATAATACTCATCAATATGTGATATGAAATGTCTGATTTAGAGATTATGGTTTAGGGGCCATCACTCCTGGCTCCAGTGTACAAAACACTTGAAAAAGTGGGCCAAAATAATTTGATTGCTGTTAATGAATTTCTATGAAGGAAAAATTCTTATGAAGAATTATTTTCTAGAAGACAGTTAATTTGTCGAAATTTTGAAATATTGATAGGAAATAAAAGGAAAGGTATTGTCAAATAAGCAAAAGAAAGAAGACAAACCAGAGACAAAATGAGTGAAGTCAATATATTGACTATTGTCAATATGTTGACTTTGGCAAATCTTATTATAGAGGCAACATGTATTATACTTCATCAAGACTAACATGCTATTTATTACATTATTTGTGAAATTGATTTAATTAAATTCCCATGATATTTGTTTATAAAGTAGCAAATGAATTTTAAAAATATATACTTAATTTTAAATTATTTAATTTAACTGTAGGTTTTATAATAAAATAATGATTTTCTTCCTGTTACTACTTATTTTTATTGGAATTCATTCATTTGGGTCCTAAATATAGCTTTGAAATCCACAACAGCACTAGAAAAGAATTTGAAAGAGTATAGAAAAGTGTTATAACGTTATGAAAAAATAAAATATACAATTAATTCCTAAATAAATTATTTGATGTATTAGGTGGCCGGGTACATGAGCATATGCAAAAAAAAAAAGAAAGAAGAATATCACTGAATAATTAATGAAACAAATAAGCACAAAATACAAATTTTAAATTATACCGAGCTTTCAAATTATAAATATTTAATTCAGGAAACCCAACTTACAATTAAGAGCACCAATCACATATAGTTTCTTAATTTCATCAGAAAAAACCAACAGAGATTTACGGACCCTTAGATTTGGCATAGCTGGAAATACATTAGTTATTAGTAGGTAAGGATTGACTGTACATACTACAAGAGATCATGAAGTGATAAATAGTATCACAACAGGTTTAGAGGTGTTCTCAGCTACTAGGGGTCCACTCTCATCAGCTGGGAAGGCCATCAGACCTGGGTGTGGGTGTTAGAGTGGATCTGGTCACCTTCCGGCTGGTTTATCGCATTCCCCGATGAGTAATACTGAAACAGCGTCTCTCTCTTCTGTATGGAAACAAATTATTTTTGACAATTTAGGATAAATTTTTCTCTATATAAAACCAGTCTGAGTGGTTGTTTTTTGTTCCTTCTTCACATTCAAGAAAAATCTAGACCATCTATGAGATGCAAAAACAGCCAGTATGCAGTCACACATGCAAATGAAAGCTGATATGACTATAATACATGACAAAAGCCACCTTCACTAAAAGAAGATACCATAAACACAAATGTTACACATTGAAAAATAAGTTCCATAAGCACAATAAAAATTTATATTGACTCATAATAAATATTGTTCATGAACATTAAAATTTATTTTAACCTTTATTAATTTTAACACATTGTTATAAGTAAGAAAAAATAAGGGATATAGCTGCAGAAGTGGATTTAAAAGTATATAGAGAAAAGTTTTATGCTTAAAAGTTTTTTAACAAAATTCTGAAAATATTCCTGAGAGTCATCTTTTCTTCATCCTTTTTTAAAATAAAAACCTAAGAACTAATATGAAGAATTCAAGTAACATTTACAAGCATTTACAATCTTAAAATTTTCTACAAAAGAAAGGAGGCATTATGATCAATATCCTTAATCCACTGAAACTGTTAATGGCTAAGACAAAAAAACAATTTTTCATAAAAATTGGAAGTGTTTACATTGAAATTTATTATGATAATCAGAAGAAATCATATAAAATCAAATCATTTCTCCATGAAAAACTATTTTTAAAATTGTATTTACAATTTTTTTTTTTGTTGTTTTTTTTTAGGTGAAAATGTCTTCTATTAGTTTATATTGAAAAATATATACTAATTGATGAGTAAAGGATCAATGTCAAACGCATCAGTTTTCTTAGCAATGCTTTCTTTCAAATGTGAAAAATACCTCGAAAGATGGTTGACTAGGAAGTAGATCTAGCTAAGATATTACCTATTATTTAGGTATTGTACAGTGTCCCTTAAACAATGCTGTCTAAATGTTTAACGTTCCCTCAGNAATCAGAAGAAATCATATAAAATCAAATCATTTCTCCATGAAAAACTATTTTTAAAATTGTATTTACAATTTTTTTTTTTGTTGTTTTTTTTTAGGTGAAACTTGTACTTAATCTCAGTCACTTTATTTTTTCTTTGTAATATTAGTAAAATTAACTTCTAAGTAGATAACATATTCTACATATAAAATAGTGGAATTCACCCTTTATTTAAGAAAACTGATTTAATATGAGTTAAAATATTTTTCACCTCTTGTTCAGTGAAATAATTTTTAAATATTCTTATTTAAATACAATATTTTCTAGTTAGGATTTTAAAAGTTAACATTTAAAAAAACCACAGAATATACAAAAGTAACACTGAAATTCATAAATCATGGAAGTTTCAACATAAAATTATAATAAATTACGATGCTTTTCTGCAGTTCCAAAAGCAAAAAATTACAAATTCTCTATCGATTAAAAAAACAAACAAAAAAAAACAAACACACACTTTAAATCAATACTTCTTTTATACATTCTTAAAGCTTACATTCTCTGCCCAGATTATTTGAATTGCCCAATAACACCAATAAAATATGTCAATTTTCTTTTTCTAATTTTTTTTTTTTTTTTCATTTCATGGTTAATTTATTTTTTATGTAGTAAAACATATTGCAACAGCAAATTGAAAAGGGCAGAATTTGATACTGATTACATTTATTTCATTAATCTATAATTAAAAAATGGGAATTTTCATTGTGATATTAAATTCTCTATAATAAATCGTAAAAAAAAAACCAACAAAAAACAGATGGTTGTTATGTATAAAAAAAACAAACTCATGGGTGGGTGTTATGTATAAAAAGAGTACCAGTATCACGAATGAAATTTTCTAACAAGCATGCTTCACACACTCCATTTCTATTACGCTTAAATTCTCAGAAAACATCTAACTTGTTGGTATGCTTTACTGTAATTTCCAGTCCAATATCTTATTCAAGTTAAAAACTCAGGAGAATTACTGAGTGTTATTTGACTTCTGACTCATAGAGAATTCAAAGAAGGAAACGATTAAAATATTTTACTCAATCACCTACATTTGATTATTAATCATTGATACGTAAGTGATACAACTAAGTAATAAATACTTAAGAATATTTGCTGAGGAAAAAATAAATTGTTTTTCAATTAATGCAATGCATTAATTAATATTTTAGGTTCTCTTTTTTTTTTTTTTTTTTTTTTTTTGCTGTGTTAGCCTCCCGTGCAACCACTTAGGGTCATTGGAGGTAGGGGCTATCTACAGGTTGCCACCCCATTTTAAACACCTATGGCTCAGGACAACCTTCTATATTATAAATAAAAGATTGACCTGGCCGGGATTTGAACCCGCGGCGTCAGGATTGCGAGACCCGTACGGATCCCCTGAGCTATCCCGGCGCCCCTAGGTTCTCCTTAATATTGTGCTTTAGAGTTTTAAGAAAACATTTTTTTTAAATATATTTTGATCAATCTGTATTTAGTTATGGCCCTTATTGATTGTTTATGTAGCTGGGGCTGGAGAAATTCGCACTAAGAAGGGAAAATAGAGTTAATTATTTATATTTTGAATAGTTTTTAATGTATTTCTTAAATTGCTTTTAAAGCCTTCTAGTCTTGGGGCAATAAACATGTCACTATTTCCATAAAAGCTTAGCTTATTTAGAAGCAGTTTCAGAGGATATCTTAATGGACTAATAATAACAACAAATAAGTTGACTGCCTGCTATTTCTTTTATGTTTTTGTAATTTTTTTTTTTTCAAGGCGAATTACAAATATCTGTTAAGAGAGTGTAATTCCACAATATACACTAGCATAATAGTTATGTTGACAGTATAATTCATATTTCTTCCCCATCAATAAAAATTAATCCAATGGGAAAAAGAAACTTGCAATCATATAAGTAAATTTAAAACAAATTTTCTCAAAATATATCATGGTTTATAGTATATGATAAATTCTTCTTTGAATACAATATCAGTATTAGTGATCGAATATCAAAGTTAGTTCCTATAAGTATAGATTATATAATAAATAGATGTATGTGTTCATTTAACATTTTTCATGACAAAATAAATAAAATTTCTAAGCTATACAAGCAATTTTAAATTAAGAAATAAATGAATCAGAACTACTAATAGCTATGCATTCTTTTACTGTTATTAACTTGAATAATTACTCTTCTCAAGCTTAAAGAGTAAATAAAATAATTTGTATAAATATTTTTATTTAGTCATGCATTAGCCCCTATATTTTATTTCTTTAAAGGATGATAATCTAAATATTTATAATAAAATTGCCGGAAGTCCTTAATCGTTANTATAACCTTCTTAGTTTCTTTGATGATTCAGACAACTAAAAAATTCAATTACTTTCTCTATGTGAAAGTCTTCTCTTAGAAGTTTTTTCTAGTACAGCTTTAGGACTGATGCCAGGAATGATTTGCAATTCAATAAGCTTTTCTATTTATGTTTTTTTCTTTATTCAACTTTCATAGTGGTCTTTAAATTGGGATCAAAATAAATAAAATACTTGTCACTTTTAATATTAATATATTTATAAAGAAACTTACAAAACTTTCAAAATTTATAAAAAAAATTGTTAGTTGGTTTTTACCAAAACTTCTGAAATTCAATCTGAACTTGTCTGAAATCATATGCAGTAAAGGTATCCCATTCCAAGGAACCATAAAATAATTTTAAGATTACCCAAAATTCTCAGGGATTTAGCTAATGAGGGTTGGGGGAAATCTTATTGTATCTAGTGCCTATAACCTATCTTTGATTGATTACATCACTATGACCTTATTAAACCTTGCTTTTTAGTAGATCATGGTTTTAGTTTCTCCAAGTGGAGATCCCTTAACCCCCATGAGAAAATGTTGCGAGCAGAAATCAGTAAAAATGTAGAAAAAATGCTAGGATATTGCATTTTGATGTGGCAAAATTGATAATAGTTTTGGCACCAGAAGCATTAAGGTTTATCTAGGAAATGTAGAAAAATAATTTCAAATAACTTTTTCTTCACATTCTTGTAGAAAAAGATGTCACAGTAGGACAGGTATAACCCAGCCTAATATTGTATAATTGTAGAATAACCTTCTGGTAACAATTTGTTTTAGGATTTAAAAAAATTAACTCTGAATTCTTGAGAATTTAGTAATCTATGAGCAGGTCCAAAATACTTTCACGATAATACTAAGTTCCAAAGTACATAACCGGGATGTTCTGTAAAAAAAATTTTTATTTAGTATTGCATGTTTACAGCAAAGAAAAAAAGCAATTAATTTAGACAGGAAGTGAAGTAATCAATGCAGAGAATTAGTGCTTCATTGTTCTTAATATAAATACACGAAGAAAAAATACCTATAATTAGGTAACAATTATTAAAAGCATCCAAACAGACTGTTAGATAAGTCTTCCCTAAAAGAAATAGGGCTATTTAGTATTAATTTTTGCCTGTTATAAGGAAAAAAAAAAAGTCCCGAAACATGTCATACAGCACATATAGATCCGGGGGAATACAGAAATACAACTTGACCAAACCTATTATAAATAATACTAAGCAATTTTAAATTGTAATTGAAAACAAATATTTCATGAGTAGAAAGCATTGAGAGTAAATATTATTCTTTTTTAATTACCCAATTATTTAACACATATAATTGCTGTCAGCAAGATTGAGTCCAAGACCTCTTGCTACATAAATTTGATGTCCTGTTTATTGCCCTCGTAATAGGAGGGGGTGAGAGTGATTTCTTATGTGGATAGCATCATCTCCACCATCTTTATGGACATAAGAAGGGATGCACAGGAAAGGAAACAGACAATGGTGGGCTAGGTACAGTCATGATGAGAAACCAATAAAATAACTTTGTCGAAACATTAAACTAGAGCATAAATCACAAAAGGAGTAATGATGATCTCCCCTCATCCAGTGTCAGAATGAAGGATTAACAAATTAAGTTTCCAGAGGAATAGTTTCATTCTTTCACCCTCTACTAATTCCACATTCTTAATTAATAAAATACCAGCTGACAATGGTCTATAGACATATTAAGATTAAAAAATATTATATGGGTGGCATGTAGTGCAGAAGTCGCAAAAGTTTTTTTGACTACTCATGGAAAAATATACAAATCTCAAGATAATAATATTTTTCACTGTACAATTAAATTGTGGATGGATACAACCTAACTTTTTCCTAAATTTATTTAACAAAAGAAATTTAGGGAAAGCATGAAAAATATTTCACATAACAATAGTGAGCTATGATTCAAGTTTTTAAAAAATTAATAAGAATTTTTCAAAAGTAGCATTTTTTCCACTGACAGTTAGTGCAATTTAATTTTAAAAATGAAAATAATTTAATTAACAAGTTTATAGAAATTCACATTATTACTATTAATTTAACAGAAGAAAATTTCTGTAATTTCTATAATTTTCTCCTCTGAAAAAGCTCTTCAACTTGGTAAAATTGAGAATATGGGTTACTCAATTATTAAATTTAAATACACTTTCTTATATTATTAAATAAAGTTATTTTTCATTCAAAAGGAGAGTTTTTTTTACCGTAGATATTATTCTTAGATGATTTTAGTTGGGGATCTACCTTGACCGAACCCCAACTAAAATCATCTAAGAGTTATATTTCATTATTTTCAGTATTGTATGTTTGTTGGCTTAGTGAATAACACTTCTGATTAGTAAACTTCTGATTCATTGCTATTATTTTATTTTAACAAAATGATTGATTTTTCTGAAATGAGTATGTAAATCATGAATCATGCATTAGTCAAGGCAATTTTTATAATAGCATACTCACAAGTTCTTTTGCCTTTTATGTCAAAGCCTTAGTTTTGATTAGAGGACACCTTTGCCATGCAAGTTAATAGTCTATCCCGTAGAACTGAACACAAAAAGAAAATGCACAAGAAATGAAAACAAAAAGTAAAGAAATAAAAGAAACACAAATTGCGCAGCTAATTATTTTAAGTAAAGTATGGAGTAATAACAAAATGCATTAATTGTCTGATATACTTATAAAATGAAATTTGTTCATTTTTCAGTCACAATTGATTTACATATGCTCTAATATCATGCCATTAACAAAATGACACATTTTAAAAGCAATCTATTTTTTTTACTAACAAAAATATTAATATAATCCAAAACACTAACATTACATATTAGCAAAATACTTATTTCAAAATTACCTTACATGCAAAATTGAACGTTAATGTTTCATATAAACTTTTAAACTGAATCAGTGGAAAAGGTGTGAGGGTTGATTAAGTATGAGGCTATAAGACTAAAAAATGATAACGAACGATTTTTTGTAAATTAAAAAGTTACAATGATGAAAATTGAAAGCTCTCAGCACTAAAAATAAAATTTGTCCAATTTATTTATTACTGCAGAGAGCTTTAAAGATATACTATCTCATCGTCAGACTTAGGATTCTCCCAGTGTGAGAGTAAGAGAAAATCTCAGTATCAGCTGTAAAAAATAAATTGTATGGAGCTTGCTTGAAGTGTTGAATTTTGATAAAATCTTTTTCACAATTATTTAAGTTCTATAAGTGGAAATCCAATACTTAACATAAATCATAATTTGAAAATCTAGAAATGTCTAAAGTAATTGAAAAGACAAGTAAACAGAATAGCCTTGTTTGGTCTTTAAATTGGGATCAAGTATTAAAATTATTAAATTAATTAGTAAAATTATTGTTTAGATGTTACTCAATGAAATGTTTATTCCATTCCTCTTGATTTAAGGAAAATGTTCTTGGCATCATTATTTACAATTGAAGAGTAAAATTAAAAATCCAGTAAGTACACATAGTTAAAATGAGATAAATTTATGTGAGAAATTGTTTTGCACCAATCAAAACATTCTAACAAGTTAAATTAAAATGGATCTCAATTTATTTTTAATTGCAGACCAACTCAAACATAATTTTCTTTCACTATAGCAGGATATAAAATAAACCCTTTCAGTAAGTATGTCAAATAAATTTAACATATATGCAAAAGGTACAAGCACAGGGATTTATGTTGAAAACTAGTAGACTAATAAATAAATATTGAATAAAGAACAATGTTTATAAATATCAATATTACCAATTTATATAAAAAATAAAATAAAATAAAATTGCCTGACAGATAAGGAGATAACTGAAGGTCGGACATAATTTTCATTTTAAGGCCAGTAAGTCAGCTACCTTGCATTAAATTACATTACAAATACTTTTTTTTTTGAAANTATTTCTTAGTATCAATGTCAATCTTTATTTGTATAAGTAATTTTCAAATCGTATGAACAAAATCAGTCGTCCAAATTTTGTCCCATAACGAACTTTCTTTTTTTATTTAAAAACAAAGTGATAAATTCCATTTTGGTAAACAACTAATTGAGGTTTCTATGCCGGTTAAATTTTTTAAAAAATTAAAATTTACGGTTCAGTTAAACCCCCTTTTCTAATTGCACTGTGTTTTTTCTCAAACGTTTCCTTTATCAATATACAGATCTTTGTTTAGTTTCATTATCCTAACTACATCCTACTCCTTACTCCTACTGAATCAAAAAAACTTTTAGTAGCCCCAAATGTCATTTTAGGTAAACCTCCCCACCAATTGGACTGATTTAGGACAACAATAAAAGCGTTTGTTTTCCATTTATATATATATTGTTAGCCTCCATTTCAACCCCTTGTGGTCTGGTAGAAGGGGTATCTACAGGTTACCTTCCTTTATAAATATAAGCTTCCCTGGGCGGGATTTAAACCCGCACCATCAGGATTGCGAGACCAGTACGGACCACTGAGCTACCCTGGCGCCCATGATAAAATCCTTAATGACAACTATGTTAAGTGTATATATATATATATATATATATATATATATATATATATATATATATATATATATATATTTGTTGAAAATATATGGATTGTACAAAGCTAAATGTTAGAAATACCTTTGGTGAGAATAGAATAAATAAAACAGTAAATTCTTGGAGCTGAACCCTGAAAAATTGTTTGAATAATAAAAAGTGGCAATTAGGCATTAAAATACAAATTTTAAGAAAGATATTATTTATTATTTCAGAGCCTGACACAAATTAATATTTTCCCCGCATTAAAACTAGAAGCTTCTTAAGAAATAAGTGGTAGCTTATAAAAGTGAAAATCTAAATATCCTCGAAAAAACATTGCTACTTGTCCATAGAAATAAATATAAACACATTATAGATTCCCAAGAAATGGTAAAACAATTTCTTTAGACAGTTAAAAGTTAAATTTCTGATCTATTCAATAAAATCAAATTTATATAAATTTGGACATAGTCATTAAAAGGGAAGATAACTTTTAACTATAGATTCTTGGAGACTAATTAGCTAAAACTATTAGACTATAAACAGAATATGTTGGCCTAAAAAATAAAATTCTCTTATTATACGTTTGACAAGGAATCAAGGTTTCCACTTATTTACTATTTACTTTTTATATTATTTGTTGACTTATTTCATCATAGTAATGGTACATTTGTGTACTTTCCACATTCATAGTCGAAAGATAGACTGTTTTTTTATTAAATTGTCAGAGAGATACCCTAGAAATTAAAAGGATAGATCCACTTGTGACTCACACAAACAAAATTAACATGTTTGCTTGTGTGTAAATAAATAAAAATAGAAAATTATCAAGCCTCACACCTTTCCCTCATTTTAAAAACTATTATTAACAGTAAATTGATAAGTCATAACAAAATTTGACGCTATATTCTTAATTGATTGTAGACTAAGTTTCATAATAATTACAAGGAAATCTAAAGAACATTACTTCATAACATCATTGAGAGTTTTTAAAGATAAAAGAATAGAAACAAAATTTATTTTCAACATTAAAATGTTATAGAATATTCTCTTCTTTTGGTAGAATTTTGTCGAGAAACAGTATTATAATTCTGATTCATACTTACTCTAGTGTTATCATACTCTCTTCCACCAATTGTCAATCTAGCCTTTGCTTTCATCGCATCTGAGAGAGGAATCTGAAAGAGGGTAAAAATAAATATTTTTGAAACATGATTATTATCAAGTAATGAAATAGTAATGCTAAACACACACATAAAACTCCTAATTTTCATTTAGTTTGTTCATTTTAAAACAAATTAAATAAGCAATATATTTTATTTCATTTTACAAAGCCAATTCTGTTTTTTAGCTCATTATTTCCATGATTAATAGAAACAAGATTTATAAGAGAACAGCCACAAAACAAATAAATTTTGTCTTTAATTATTTAGCTGTTCAAAGAAATATTTTTAGATCATAATAGAATGAGATTTTTGTATGCTCCTTAAATGTAACATGTTTTTACACTATCAATTGGGTGTAAAGTGTTTTAGTCAAATTTGCCCCCTGAGATTATAATAAATACCAAATTCAGAGTTTTATCTCTCTGTTATCAAAATAGCCGAATCCCACAACAAAGTCTTTGGTAGCTAAATTTTATTTCTAAAAGTTATTTCTATAAAATAATTTATTACCTTTTGGAGCTCATCTATAGTTGGATAAGTTAGCCTTTTTTTTTAAGCAATACATATTTAATACTATGAATACAAATGTAATTAAATGATTAAGGATCAATGCATAAAAGAAGTGATCATTTGGTTTTTTCAAGATCTATCACAACTAAAACCTATTTCTGTGGTCAGTCAACCTTCGCACATCAACTATGATCTCCCGATTCCCAAAACATTATGTAATCATAAATTTTTATCTCAATTTTAATAATGGGGTTCTAGCAGAGCAAGTTTGCATTTGAGTAAAATCAGTAAACTCTATTGTAAACTTATCTAGAAAACGCTGCACAGTACATTCAAAATACTGAAATAATTATAATAATGTTTTCTATTTCGCAGAAGCAGCTAAATTAAATTAGCATATTAGGCCAAAGGAAACTCATGCATTTAAACTTAAAATGGGGGAAGCATTATTTAGGTTAGTTGAAGGCAGGCAGCATCCTCCCAGGACAGTCCTTATTACTGCTCCTGCCAGGGGTAGATGGTATTTGACTCAGGTGAAGTGTTTCTGTTATTTACCACTGTAGCAGGATTTCTCCAGAGTTGAGCAGGTCTTCTTTGAACCATGTTGCCCTCTACACTTGTAACATTTTTCTTCTCATCTCTCTCTCTCCAGATTTCAGATCTTCTTTAAGCTCATTTACCAAGTGAGTTTTCATGGAGACCGATTATAACCTTCTTAGTTTCTTTGATGATTCAGACAACTGAAAAATTCAATTACTTTCTCTATGTGAAAGTCTTCTCTTAGAAGTTTTTTCTAGTACAGCTTTAGGACTGATGCCAGGAATGATTTGCAATTCAATAAGCTTTTCTATTTATGTTTTTTTCTCTATTCAACTTTCATAGGAAAAACTCCTGCATAGTTCATTCAAAATTTCTCTAGAACATCAAAAAAAGCTACAACAGTCTTTTCCGCAGATGCAATTTTTATTATAAAGTTTGTACAGCTCCAATTAATCTGAATATTAGGTTTTACTGCCAATCAACCTGGGTAGATCCTGTCCTCTTTCTACTCTCAATGGCATCAAAGAAAATCAAGACTTCATCTAGAGTCCCTCTGAAGTTTTCTGCTTAACCTCTTTTATTTAAAAAAGCTGTGGTTAATTGAATTTCACTCTTGGTTCGTGAATTCTGCTGTACCGAGTTTAAGAAACTTCACTTTACATTCTAATATATATGTCAAATAACAGAGAATTTTTATTAACTAAAACAATTTTTTATGTAATATTTACATTAATTTAATAGGTTTATGTACAGGTTTTTTAAAATAAATTTTCCCCCTTTGAAGTTTTTAAAAACTTTAAAGGGGGAAAATGCATTTAAAAACCCATCAAGAACTTTAAACCCTTTAAAGATGGCTTTGATTTAAATGAAAGACATAATTCTGCTCACTTTTATGTGAGAGTAACAAAAATTCTTTAAACTAAATATTTTCTTTTTAGTTAAAATAACATTTACAACTAATAGTATGTGAGTTGAATTAAGAGAAATCAAACACAACTTCGAAAAATTAAGCAATGCAAAATTTTTCTACTGCAAGGTGAAACTTAAAAACATGTGACTCTGGACATTAAGCAATTATGTCTTATGCATTGAAGCTACTCCTGAAAAACTAACGTAAGACTGATTTTGATCTTGTATGGCCTGCAATAAAAGGTTATTTTTTTTTTTCATTTTTAAAACATACTGATCAATGCTTATTATTTAAAAAAAAAATTGGTACTTTCTAATTATACAAGGTTCATTAATTTTCTTTGTTTCTTTATTTCTCTCACATAACTGATTGTGTGTATAACTATTAATTTGAGAGATTTAGTTCCTCATTCACACAAACAAGAGAGTGCATGCATGATGTTAAAACACACAACTTCTACCAGGTAATATTTTTTTCTATATATATAACCNTTTTATGGAACAAGTCCTATTACTATGTATAAGTGACAACTTAAGTTGCCTAATTAATAAATAATATAATATATATAATTATATACAAATCAATATATATTATAGTATATAAATCAATCCAACAACACATGCTTGAATGAATATCTGTGAAGGTGGTGTCGCTTTACCACTCTTGTGGCAATAATTGAATGGCCTTAATGGAGAGAATGCTAATACTAGAAAAAGGCATGCATCTTAATTTTCTTCTTTAACAAGTTCGTGGGTTACACATTAGTATGTTACACATTGAGAGTTGAAAAGTGTGCCTGTTATGCCTTCTGAGTATTCATTTGCAGAAATGCAACCTGTGTTACTGGCATCATTGTCCAAAAAAGATGTATTTTCAATGTCAGTAGATTCTGCTCTATTCATCTGGAATAACATATTGGAAATAGATATTTCTAGTAATTTAAAACATTTATGGATTAAAAAAATAAGTTGTACAATATTATAATTCTAGTAAACAAAACAGTTATTTTTGGTTGTGACACTATCAAACTGTACCCATACTTAAGACATTGGGATAAAGATAACTAACAGGCAAGAAAGGACAGCAGAACATGATTTCCTGCCAAGAACAAAAATTAAAAGTATGAAATGTGATGAAACAATTGGACTCCATTTTCTTGGCGACAATATAAAACAGAATAGTTCTTAAAGAAAAAGTATCATATAAAGGAATGGTATAGGTTCAGTAAAATAAGTTATTAATGTAAATTTTATTCTTAATTAGTTAAATTAAATGATTTAATAAAATTAGATTAACCCTGAAACAGCGTTGGAAGTTTATAAGTGTCATCTGATATGAATGAAGGATTATTTTCTATGAATTATCGATCAGCCAGAATAACATACTTTTGATTAAATTATAAAGCTCTTATATATTGTAAGCTCTTTAAATAAAACATGACAAACATGACAAGTAATATAACTAGATATGCAATAACACCAATTTAGGAAATAAATACCAATTATTTTTAAAATACCTATGAACATGATGATTACCTATAAAATCTAAAGAATTTTCCATACATGTGATTTCAAGAAAATTTTAAAGTTATAAAAACAGTAACCTCTTATCCCAGTCAGTTCAGGAAGTCTTCATTGCTTGTTTACTTGTTCAAGTCAGATAACTAATGAAAGGTATTTTAACTAACTTTTGAGAAAGAAGCATCTTCTAATAATGTCTCAATTTATTTTTAAAAAACATTAAAATTTATATATTATTAAAAATAAAACATTTAAATCAATATTAAATGAAATAATAATAAAATGCTTAAAAATAATATTGAAGACTGAAATATTTCAAAATAAATGTTTATTTTGTGAATATGATTAAACAGTAGTTGAAGGCACAATAGGCTTACAATAGAGTCCTAAAATCCAAACTACTTGCTATTGTTTTATATATCACCTGAATAAGCATTTTCTACCTTTGTCTAGCATGTTCAATGGCTTTCTAATTTACTACATGGCAGCTTCCTTTATTCTGTCAGTCCATTTCATTTCCAGTTTCCCTTTGAGTATTATAGTAACCATTGATATGAACAAGGGCCCTGCTCAATTGTTTCTATTTGTCCTGCCCATCGTAGCCTCTTTCCTTTCATTTTTACAGAATTAGCTGTTTCATTTCTTGCAGAAATTCTTTTTTTGCCTTCTGCATCCATGTTGTTTTAAAATATGTTTCAGAGTAGATATGGTTTTTATGAAATTATTTAAAAGTTTGCAACTGAAATCTTCTGATAAGTAATGAATATAAAATATTATGGACAATAATCTGTAACCAATACTAGTGTACTAACAACAGTCTTGAAAATATTAAGAAATATTAATTAATTGTGGGAATCTGGGAAATAAATATTTAACATTGACAAGAAATAAAAATGATCTATCATAGAACGGAAGAGCTCAATAAAGATTAGGATTGATAATTCTAATTTATTTTATTTTTAAATACATACTTTGAATTTTATGGGGTTAAGTCTAATCTACTAAACAAATATAATAGACTTGATTATTCAATAAAATAAAACAAATTATCTGAAATATTAGCAATGAAAAACAACTTTAAATTAATAAACATAAAATAAGCATGTAGGATTAAATGGATAAAAGGAGCATGTAGGATGTAGGATTATAATCCTATATGATATATATATATCACTCTAAGTCGAACCTCATAAACACTAATTAAAATTGACATTTTTAAATTTGTAATAAGCACTTAACAACTAGGTTACCAGAAAAAATTGATATTAACTTGATACACACAGGATTATTCTTCAATTTGTTGATTTAATCATTGCCTATCTCTTATTAGAGCATAGGCACACTTATTTTTATGTGAGATTCACATTACTTTTCACTGGAGCAGTAATGTGAAAATTATCCACTGATGTTACTCAAGTTAAAAAAAAAAAAAAATCAGAAGTATTTTGATGAAATTATGGTAGAAATACCTTCTGGGTCAATAATAATTATACTTGGGTAACAGGTGTTCACGTATGATGAACCATGATCCATATTTTAAATAATACATAAAAGCCTTATGAAGGGATAATTCTGAGGTAGGAACTCGGGGTGCCATGACTAACACATTAATAACTCACATACACAGATGACCATACATGAGGTCACGTTGCCTCCTAGAGGTTTTATAATACAAAAAGTTTTACATTAAAATAATGTATAATATACAGAACATATTATGTACTTCAACAAAAGGTTAGTATTTAGCATGCTTTACTTGCTAAGTAAGACTTTTTAAGTTCATGATCTTGTGTATTGAAATTTCTAGTTGTCTAACTCTAGTCTGTTTGGTATCACCAAATTCTTCCTGATGTGTATTCATTACACACTATGTTCTTTACAACTAAGTCCTTCATCTTAATAACCAATTAAGTCTTTAAAATATAAACTTGAAATGTTTAAATTTAACAGAAATTAGTATCTTTGGAGGAGAATTAAAAATCAGACATTAATAAAAAATCACAATTCATCCTTTGAATTACCTAAGTATCTTGTGACTTTAAGAAGCTTAAATGTAAAATTTACATTTAAATCTTATTTTATCTTAGACTTTTACGTTGTCTTTTAAATCTTATTTCTCAAGGAAACTATAAAAATCTCTATTATAAAAACCTATAAAAATGGACATTTGAAAAATTAAAATTAATAAAACTAATCATAAAGAAAAATTTCTATGTTCCCCTTCTCCTTCTCAAAACTGCCTGCTTATGGGTTTCAACAAGACTTCAACTATAAGACCAAATTCAAGGTGTTTCTATCCCCTGCCACTTGCTTCCGCATCTTACACTGATTTAGTTACTTCTCTATATCCTGTAGATCTCTGAGGTTAGATCTTATTATCCTAGATTATCTTTACATGGCATTCAAAGTATCTATTCATTTAGGTTTCATGACATTCTGACCACCCTTCATCCTATGTAAATTGCCAAGTCAATGTTATAGAACATGCTCTCCATCCTATTTCTGATCACCAGATATGTATTTTTTTTCCTGGTAGAAAGCTCTCTTATAGAAATTTAAATAATGTATACATTAGATTTAAGTTTAGTCAGAGAACAGTGTTTAACATTTTTTTTCTATTGTGACAAGGGAACAAAAGAAACATTAAAAAGATTATTCTTATTAACAAAAATGACTATTATTTTCTAAATTCCAAATCATTTATATAAGCCTAAATAATCATGATGTATTTTCCACAAAAATATGAATCTAATCGGTTCTCAGTTTTTACATTAACATGCATTATATGAGTTTGTTTGAAATAGTCTACTCAATTATTATTACTTGGATCTAAATGAAGGATATCCATTCACATAAAAAAGGGAGCAACATCAATGGTTAAAATTAACATTATTTTGAGGAGAAAATGTAATAGAAATTATTACCTTGTCCCTATTATTTTGTTTGTTAGGTTTCTTCTGTAAATAATTTTAATAATATTATTAAAAAAAATGTAATAAATAATAAATGATAGAATAGTTTAGGTCAGACCTAAATTTTCAAGATATAAAAACTCAAATGTCAATTTAAGTTTAAATATAGGAAATACACATAGGAACAGCTGAAAATAAGTAATTTCCTCAAGACCACAGTTAGCAAATATAAAAATTTAAAATTTTAATTTCAAGTAAATCTCAGATAATTGGGAGAATGGATGTTACTGAAACTGTAATATAATTTCTAGTGTCTGTAAGATGTAGCCTGGCATTTTTACTACTTTTTCTTTAATTTTTCACAACCCCATTGATAAGTCTTGATGCAAAAATAATTATTTTTAATGGAATATAATTTAGTCATGCTGAATCAAGATTAGGATTTTTAGCGTCATTGCTTCTCCTAATTTCCTTAAAACTCAAACCTAATTTTTTGAACAAAGCAGGTTAAAGGTTTCTAAAGAACTTGTTTTTATTCACAAAAACCTTCTCTCTTCATAAAACATTTCTCTGGTTTAATGAACAATTTCAGAATAATATTGTTTATACTACATATTAAGTTTGTTTGGGTTTAAATATAAATTTACTCCACTTCACTTTTAGTGAACTCAACTTCACTTTACTTTTAATCAACCAGTATATTATTTTTAGGAAGTATTTTGGAATTCCCTCAATGCTATATGAGTCTCATTGAGTTCTGATGACATTACAGCAGATCATATTCAGATGGTCTTAGACTATATTATCAAAATATTAACCTTAAATAATATTGTTGTGGTGCATGTAAATAATAATTGAAATTAATTGTTTTAACAATAGGCACCAAGACTTATTTCAGATGAATAAAATTATTTCTTACTTTCATACTTTCTTCTCAAAGTTTAAGGTTTTAGATAATCTTCAGTTTTTTTTTAAACTTTAAATCCTAGTCTTTTTATAATACGCACTTCATATTTATTGAATTATTCATATTTTTAATTAAAATTTGTTTAAACTTTAAAAAAAAATAATACTATACTAAAAATATTATGTTTTNAGTAAATCTAGACGACGTTTTTTTATTAAATTTATTTTTAATTGAATTCAAGTAAATTTTATATCTATATATGATGTAACATAAGTTATATCAATATAAATAAAAGCTTGTTCGGAGCCATAGATGATCAGAATGGAATGGCAAGGAATGGCAAAGATAGCCCCTCCCTCCATTATCCTAAAGGGTTTAAAGGGAGGCTAACACTTAAAAAAAAATATATATATATAAAAAACTCAAAATGCTCTGAAAATAAACTAGTCTAAAAGGAAGGTTAAATAGTTACATCATAACTATGGATTTAGTTGGACATGATTTAATCTCATTGTTCCTTGATTAAATTATTATCTGGAATGCTGTTGGTCAATAGGGAGTTGCCTTTACTATCTGCAAGAATACATCATACAATCATATGCTTATTGAAGTACATAATTTTTGTACAAGTTTATAATTTTGTATTAATGTTTTATGTAATTTCAAGTTTTTTTTTCTACATTTGTTTGCTTAATATTGGAGGAACTGACATTGGAAGCTGCATTGTTGTTGTTGTTGTTAGTATCAACCATGCTCTTCAGAAATGTAGCCTTACTAGGTATTTGTTATCATGTTTAGTCAAATGAAATTCTCAAGTTGTCAATAACATACATAACTTTAAAGCTGAACAATTATTTTACTGTTTTGTTTGATAAATTCCTGTCAAAATTAAGATCCAATAAGATATTGATTATTTTAACTTTGGCTTACTCTAAAAATATTAAATTTTAGAAGCCACTACATTACTGTTAAAACTAGATATTCAAAGCAGACATATAAGTCAATAACTTGGAATTGCAATTTATTAGGACCAAATTAATTTTAATATTTCTTAATTAATATTTATTTTTAAGCCTTCTTAAGGAAATTAAGCAAAACTAGTTAGTCATGGAGAACCAGAAAATAATAGTAAATCAAAATTTTCTCTAACAAAGCCATGAACTTTCACTCAAGTCATAAATTGTAAACCATCTGGTTTATGGTCAAAGGCTCCATCTGTGCTACTATAGTTCTAATGCCTAACCAAGCTTTCATATTATTTTCTCCTTGATACCAGTTTTTAAATTCTACAATGACTTCATTAAACCCAAATAAACTCAGTACATAATATTAAAATAAACAACCACTGTTATATATTCTAGTTTTTAAACAAATGAAATGGGAAATAGAGTTGAAATTAAAATTTAATAATTTATACTTAATAACTATGTGGCCAATTAATTATCTGTTTAACACAGATGATGCATGAAGGATTTCTTCTTTATACGATTATAATTTTTGTTACTACTCATAATATAAATTAAATAAACCTTATCCAAATAATGAAGAAATATTAGTAAGCAAATCATAAAATTTGTGAAAGGCACACCTTGGCTCTTGTCGCTTCAGAGTGAGACCTATAACAGAATTCAAGAGCAGCAACTGCCATTGCTAGAAGAAGACCTCCAATCAAGATGTAGAATATCCCAGCTACATTACTGAGGGAAAGTTCATTTCGTGATGTATCCTGAAAAAAAGTTAGCAAAATGATAATTGAATGTCCTGGTAAATATTTCAAAATCAATCTTATTTGTAGCTGAATTTGATTTTGCATGACTTATAAAAATACAGTATAGTAGCACCATAATAATACTAAAATATAGTCTCTTCGCTTGACTAGCTGTGTCAGGTAAATAACCTTTTACATTATATAGTCTCTTATTTATCTATTTCTAGAAGTGCAATATACAAAGTCATGTGGAAAATGTTTACTAAAAGCACTAAGTTGGTCTAAAAGTAAAATAAAAATAAAAAACCTTTCTAATGTTTAAAGCAAATCATTGTTTAGGTAAATTTCTAATAGTATTGACAGAAGGTAAAAAATTTCAATAACACAGTGCAATGTTTGTAATAACTGAATGAACTCATAAAAGAGCCAATTAAGAACATTATATTGAATTTAAATTGTAACAGTTACTTTAATTGCAGATAAATAATGGAGAAACTTGTGATAAAATAGCAAAATTTTACAGTTGAATTCCGACCTTGAACTAAAAGTATTAAGCAGATAGTCCAACCTATCTTGCTGTCACTAAAACACTTGTCATTTATTCATGTGTTGACACTGTGTACATTCTAGAGCAAATAATTTTCATTTATTTAAAAACACAAAAGAAAATAATGGTTAATGAGCCATAATAAAATATTATTTACTAACATAAAACTCAGTTAGGATTCTCCTGTCTTCAATAGTCAAGTGATATTGGATATTTTATTAATACCAAGATTAAAAATGTATCTTCCACCAATTGTAACTTTGTTTAGCTAGTATCCTAAATTGAAAATTTTATTGGGGTTCATCCAAGAGAGAATAACATAAAAAGATGTAATATAACTAGAGAATGATTGTCACAAAAATATAGAATCAACTACAATGAGGGGGTTAATAGCGCAAACCTAATTCCTTTTTAAAACAGATAATTCTTTCTGGATATTTTAAAACTACATCTAGTCAAGAAACTAAGGAATAGGACCATAGAAAAATATAAATTATATGTTATAAAGGATTTTATATCAGCAATTAAACCAAAATTATTTGGCAAAATGAATAAATTACACAAATCTAACAAATAAATTGAACACTGGCTAACTTTAACCTCTTTCATGCATTGCGGCTCTGTTTCGACCTGCTATTTTGAGTGGAATTTGACATTAGCTAAAAATAGAGCCACTCAGCTTACTGGAGCACGAATTAAAGTGAAATTGTTTTTCATTATCTAAAATTGTATGCAATACTAGACTAATTAAAAATTTTTGACTAAGTATAACACCAATTTTGTAAAATAATTTTGGTATCAATAGTTAAACAAAAAACATATCAATAGATAAATAAATAAAACTGTAAAAGGTTTAACTAAAACTCTAAAAAAAACTTACCTTATCGCCGTGCTTACACTCAGTTCTGTCATACCACCACTTGTTCTTCAGTTTAGCTAATTCTCCTGTCTCAATCAATGACAGGACTGCCAGATTAACTACTTCCCTAAAAAATACACATAAATATAAATAAACAAATGTATACATTTAGAAAATGAAACAAATGAAAGAAACAACTTTCTTTTCCTTACACAATTGAATAAAAAAAAAAGGAAAATAAAGTTTTTTAGATATCAAGATTCTTGAACACTGGAACACATACACACGAGAGGTCTCTCTGAAAATTTTACTAATTGTAATTTTTTCTTTTTGTGTGTTCACTACACTCTTTCCTCCTTCTGTTCTTGGAGGAAATGAAACTCTCACAGCTGTGAAATATTTATATATATATCACAACTGTGAGAGTTTCATTTTTCTGTGATATATANCACTAATGTGAGTGGCTTATTCTCCTTTAAGAAAATCTGCTAAAATATATTTTATTCAATTACGAGACAACGTGGATGAACCTAAGATACCTAAGGACTTTCAAATGACTAGGAAGTAGAAGTATGAGCGTTGTACTTACAGTTCAGATTTGGCTCGAGGTCCAACAATTTGTGAGGAGCAATCTGTTCCCAATGAAGTCAGCACTGATAACTGCTACAGGATGGACTCTCTGATAACAGATATTTCGCTGGAGTTCTTTCACTAAGAGATAAGAAGATTTATATATTACTAGTGGATCAGCTTGGCTGTATCAGACATAAATAAACTTTCATATTTTTATCAAAATAAATTATACTCACTCACAATTGACAGTGTTTCTGAGTAATAAGATTTAAGCAATCACTTTTAAAATTAAGAGCTAAAGCAATATTGAGAGAAGGGCTTCCAAAATTTATTATTTATACTTTTTTTTTAATTTTTAAGGAATAAAGTTCATATAAATTTGATACATATTTTCTCATATTATTTATTCAAACAGACCTGTGGGGCTCTTCCTTTGGTTTGCATTTTAAAAAATTATTGGTCACGCTTTCTAAATTTTCTCCTTTTATTGAAGAAAAAAATATTGATATCAATACTTTCAATGAAGTAGAAGCTAATATCTATGCAGAATTGTTGCAAGATACTTTTTCTGAGTTGGGTAAAGGATGTATTCCAAAACTCATGTTTAAATTGAATAATGAAACAATTAATTAATAAGAATGACATTCAAGCATAGGTTAAATTTTTTTTTTAAACTATCTAAAAATGTTTATAATAACACTTATTATCAGAAACATTTATTTATAAATGGAGAGTTTTTTGACTGTAGATATTATTATTAGAGGTTTTTTGTTGGGGTTCGGTCAAGGTAGATGACCTACCTTGAACGAACCCCAACAATAAACCTCTAATAATTTATTTATAAAATTAAGATAAGCATATATAACTATGAAAATTAAATTTGAAAGTACTGAATTGCTAAGAAAAGAAAAAGCTTATTTAGTGCAAATAGACACTCCTGATGATAAAACTCAGCCTAAAAAAAAACATATAATTATCTAATCACAATAAAAACTAAAGATATATTTCATATTAGGATACTACAGACTTTTTAAAATCAAATACTTGACCAATTACTAAACCTTTGGGCTTAAGATTTAAGTTAAATGCTCAAACAAACACTACTGACTCTAATTTAAGAAAGATTAAAATTTTTTTAAATGTTACTCAGAAGGAAACAGTTATTATAATACTCAGACTGTAAAAAAACAACAACAAAAGAACAATAACATTCTCTTCAGTACCAAGTCAACATTTTAACTTAACAGACAGACTTGTAGCATACACATGAAATAAACTTACCCGCAACATTATAGAATTATTAGCTATATTCTTGCAGATACTAATTTACAATAGTTTGTGGCCAAAAGCTTTACTTAGTTAAAACAATAAAATTTAAAATTAAAAAAATACAAATCAGGAAGTAAAATATAAACACAAATCCCAACCCAGAACTGAAAGTGCAACTGACACAATGACTATCTTCCAAAACCAACTGAAATTGATTACGTATTAGCAGATAGAAGACATTTAAATGGAAATAAGAGACCAAATAAACGATTCCACTAAGAAAAAAGAGTTCATGATAGCTAGATAGATGATACAGATACTATACTTAAGAGCAATGGAAGTGAACAGAGAAGTAAAGAAAATTGAATTTCACTGATTATCATACTTCAGGTACTATAAAGCATTGTAGGAGACAATAAAATTTTTCTTCCTCATTACTGAATATTCATGTTAAAGACATAAAACCCTAAAAATTATATTTAAGCTGCATTACTATAAAAAATATGGAGGCTAATATTTAATTTAGGGTAATTGATGACTTAATAGGTTCTAGAGTGTCTGAGAGCTTCCTCTCCATCAAAATCCTTTTATATTTTCAGCCCTTTTTTAAACTAAACTAATAGAGACGAGAATCTACATTGCTTAGGAATCTGGTCCTAAAAAGAATATCTGGTCAATATTAAATTAAATAGAAGTAGAAGTAAAGGTAAGGAGCTTGGTGGCTATTAAATTTATGTATGTTAATAATCTTGAAGTAGTAAGGGCCTATTATTACAGAAAATCAGTAATTTAATGAGATTTTGAAATCTTTCTTTGATTAAATATTGCATATATACACTTACAGAATTGTTTCTGTAAAAGAGCTGTGTCAGGTAAATAACCTTTTAGATTATATAGTCTCTTATTTATCTATTTCTAGAAGTGAAAAATTAAAATTAATAAAACTAATCATAAAGAAAAATTTCTATGTTCCCCTTCTCCTTCTCAAAACTGCCTNTATATATATATATATATATATATATGTAAAATATACAACCAAATTCTATAACCAACCGTCAAATATCAAAGGACAATATGAGGAATATATTCTACCTCCTATCACCTGGCCTGCCAGATGACTAGGGTAAACATACATGTAATGTACATAACCAGAATTAATAAACTTATGAGGGTAAGAAAAAAAAATCCTGAATTGACATTCATTCAGAACATGTCACCTTTTTAATATAGGAAAGAAATGCCACTGATAAGTTTTTCTACTGTTTAACTTCAAGCAATTTTAGTTACTAATCTACTAGAGGCATAGGCTGGCACATCTTTACTGTAATACTTTTCACGCTCTCAGACATGTATGAAATTAACCAGAAACCTTGGTGCAATCGTAATGTATTTATAAAGTTATTCATCCATGGCCAAAGTGCTTAGGTATAGTTACACTAAAATGCATTATGTTTTATGTATTTTTTAAAATCCTCATAGTGTATCTATTTAAGCTTTGCCAGTATTTTATAAATATATATACCTCAAAGGGGAGCCTAGAGGTGTAGCAACACCAAATCCTTTGGAATCTAAGTTTCTCCCAACTTTCATGGTGTCGCAGGGCTCTCTTTCGTTAATATAGTCATTCTTGGGAGATTCAATGAGCAATGCATATTTTCCTTTTGACTGGCGGACCCTCCGAATACCTTCGTCATAAGTCTTCACAAACACATGGGAACGGGAGTTCATATACTCCCACATCTTGCTGTATAAAGTAATTTGAGATTTCTGAAAATAAACAAAGAATGAGGACAACACACTGAAAGTCCAAAAAAAATTATCTATTATGAATTATGTAAGTTCACAAATTGTTATTATTCATGTTGTCAACAATAAATGTTTACAACATCTGAACACAGACACACATACATATATAGACACACTTATATATATTGAATATGTTTTCGATAATTGTTTTTCATGTTACAAAGTACAGAAACTCATAATTGTTTTCCCTCACAGGTGCAGCAATACATTGAATTAAAACTATTTAAGTTTTTAAATTATTCTAATATACATGATTTTGTGTGAATACCATATTGTTCTTTATAAATTCCTCTTGGTACCTGACAAAATTGATTACCTGGTGATTTAAGAAGCTAGATATTTTTTAATGCGTTAATGCAACATATTTTTGTCCCTGGGAAAAAATTTAAAAACAAAAATAATTAGAGTGTAAATTAGCAAGTTATCTTAAGTTAAGAGTACAAGCGACAAGAGAGCCGAATAGCCCAGTCACTTGATGATCCATACGAAAGCATGAAGATTATCCTCAATCAAGTCTCTATGGAGGAGGACACCTGTCACCCTGCTGCTGTTTTAACAACTCAGGCAAGGCACTACATCAGGAACTGAATGAACAGCATCTGTTCTACCTGACGTGCAAGGATTCACTACAGGAGCAAACGCGCTTTCGGACATTGTCCATCTTCTTGGCCGAATATATGTGTTCATGTTCATGGACAATGTCCGAAAGCGCTCGCCAACAGAAGATGGTTTGCAGAAACCAATGAAGACGGAAAATAGAAGGTATGATAGATCTACAGAGGTGTCTCATCAACCTACGGACACAGATCCATCATCTGGCCATCCCCAAGTTAGGTCACAATGACCCGGATTAGAAGGTGGTAAGACAGAAGATATCTTTGCTAGATATCTAGAGGAGATCTTTGCTAGCACAAGGATTACCATTGTGTTCTGCGTTTTCAACCCCTGGAAAGCTACTTCAACGCCGACAGGCGGGGATGTTCCTACGAATATCCCCCTTTGATCAAGACCTGTTCATGGACAGAACACTTTTAAGGAGGGAGTAATGTTAAAGAAAGGGAAGTAGGTGGTGTGCGAATCAGACCTGCACAGGACAGAGGCAATTGAAGGATGACCTGCTTCCCTTGTCTTGGGAAGAGAAGAAGGCATACTGAGAAATCCTGATGAGAATTTCCTAACCCCTTCTCACCAGTTCCACAAAGTTATAAAAGCAGCTCGCCAGTGCCCCCCCCCCCACCAGTCAGTGATAAGTTAGTTTCCATCTGTGTCAGTTTCCATAGCAGATCGCGTGCCAAGCTGATTGTTGTCCCTGCAGTGCAGATAACAAGTGATAAGTGACATTGATTAACAAGAATAAAAAATCTAACTGTCCTAGCCAGGACTCAAACCTGGATCTCCTGCTATCTGGGCCGGTGCATTTACCAATTATGCTACCGGGACCAGTCTGATAAGTACAACAGATTTATTCTGTTCCCTTGCACTAAAAATTATTAAAATTTACTTGGGATTAAATACCACAAAAAAAATTATAAAAGTGATAAACAAGTTATCTTGTGGCCTCTTTGTAAATAAGCATATTTAATTTATTTATACATATTAATTAATTTATTAGCTGTAAGTAATTTATAGTAGTAGTAGTAGATCATTGGAGGGCAATCAACTTCTAGGTTATTACGCCCTTTAATACCCTTTAATATGTTTACTATAAATTAGTAAAATACAGGAATCAGGATTATTTCGACCACTATAACAATCTAAATTAATGGATTTTTTTTATTTGAATATTATTATTATATATTTAATAAATTATAATAAATAAATTATTATTAACTAAAATAATAAATAATATCTCATTCTTTAATTTAGATTTTCCAGGCTATACCTGCTTTTTTAAGAAAG
>KZ808211.1:10709-38009 GCA_000696205.2 Oncopeltus fasciatus
ATAATATTTATATAAAATATTACAAAGTTGTAAATATTTTTACACTTTGATTTTGATGAATTACTTGTTAAAAATTCTTTTTGGAAACATTCATCGTCTTACACACTACCCAGTAAGTCTTCTCATCTCAAATTAAACAATTTACTGCAAAAACCTTGGCTCCTGACTATTAAATGTTTTGGCGCCTAAAACTTTCTGTATGCTTCAAAGTTTGGGTCTTCCATTGTTGTTTCTGTGGTCTTAATTTTAAATTTAACGGTAATTACTTGGCAACAACTCAAGAACCAGTTCCCCTAGGAATGCTATTCACTGTAATCTTCTCTGTCTTTACAAGTTCTTTGTCCTAAAAATTAATTTTGAATACAGTTCTTTTAGAATTTGACAAAAAATTATGTAATTTGCTCTTACAGGCAGTTGACGAAGTTCGAAAATGTATATTTTAACAGGAAATGTGAACTGTTTTATCTGATTTGTTTTGAACATCTCTTTCTTCATATTTCGTTTAACAAAAATTAAACTGTTCATTCAATATTTAGAATTTTCATTCGGTATTTATTCATTCTTATACTGATACAAAAATTGTCTAATGTCTAATCTTCGAAACTTATTAAATTAAGGTTTTAGGGTTTCGTCAATTCTCATACTTGAAACATAAGCAATTATACAATAATAACCATAACAATAATAATAATGGAATAATCGAGAGAAAGATAATGCTTGAGGTGTTATCCATACCGTGTCAATATATCGTATCCCAGCCTTTTTGCTGATTTTTCTTTCTTGTTCTTCATCCCTAGTCATCGTCCTTTCTCGCCCATTATTTTTTTTTAAAGATAGAGCAGTGATACATTACCCTTAGGATCTTAACATAGTTCTAGTTGCATAATCAACCACCATCAACCATCATAATGTTTAAGGTATATGTATGCTTTCTAAATCCCCTTTGGCATGAATTTAGTTTATTAATTTTGTGTATACAACTCAAATGGGTTCTCTTTTAACTAACTCTTATTCTCACATTATGCGATGAAATAAAACGTAAATAGTCTGACAAATGTTTGTTGTCGACTTATTTGTTAGTTATTAACTACTTAATAAGTACTTATTGAAATTGAAATTAAACAATCTTATAACCACCATAACAAGATTGTTTTCTTCACCATTTTATCTTTTCTAACCGAACGTCAAGCATTGATGTACTCCGACGACACTATCGCAGCAGTATGAGATGATGCACACCTGGTGACCTTCAGCTGTATGTGGAAGGGAAGTGAGAAGGCGGCAGGTGGGCGAGCTGCCCCATCTAGTGCAGGTCTACGGAAGGCATTCGTCTAACCTTCCCTGCCTTGCTTGTCTGCTGATACCGGCCCTAAGTCATCATTCCAGCGGAACCTCTCCCTTCCTCTTCAACATACACTGCTCTCCCGAGATATCCCGAAGTACAGGAGGCGCTCAACTAAGCAGATTTCCCGTGTTTCTTGCTTTACCTTAAACTAGAAGTAAAAGCAAATTCACTAAAGCCCTGAGGCGATCGGGTGGAAAAGAGAACTCTTTCTTCCTCGAGGAGTTTCAATATGGATTTCACTCTAAATAATTTTTAAGAACGAAACGATCGTCACGCTAGAGCTACTCAAACTATTTAGAACAATCAATGAGATAACAATGTTAGGATTCCTCCACTTTTGACGATAGGTCACAAAGGGCAATGCATGAATAACATAATACCCAATATATTTTGGCGTATTTATTATAGACACTAGCTGATACCCTGAACATTTTTATACGTTTTAAAATTACATATAAACTTATATTATATATGTTAAGTATTTTTTTTTTCTTTTAAAATATTTTACAATAACGAAGGTATTGCAGATGGTTTTTAACTAAGTCTATCATTCAATGTAGACCCTTGCCAGTGCCTAATCAGTAATTAACCCTTCAAGTGATTTGCGGAAGATGCTCTAATATGACTTTGGTTTCACTACATAAAATAGGGGATAACTCATGTGGAATCTTAAATATGTACTACCTCTCTGTCTCCTCTCTTTTCTCTCTCTCTCTCTCTCCCTTTATATATATTCGCTTACGCACTTGCGCCCTGCCGTTCAAAATGGTCTATGTAAATAAAATAAACTACTTACAAATGTATAGGAATACCTAATGAAAAAATACTACTTGTTTATAAATAAGAAATAAAACCTGTGAGTTGGTAGCCGTTTGGTGCCTCCCCGATGGGCTTGGCGAAGAGGAAGCCGAGGAATGATCCGAGGTTGGTGAGGAGGAGGCTGTTGTAGCCTATAGATGCAGGGACCCCGCTCACAGCTGTGTAGGTGCGTCNGTTATGAAAAAAAAAATTTTCTAATGTTTCCTGATCTTTTATTAGAAATTTTCATAAAGTTAAAAGAGGCCCAAAAAATACACAGGATAATGGTATGCTTATTTCATTCCAGGGCACATTAAGCAAGAATGTATAAGCTCACCACTCTAGCAGCTGTGCATCAGATTTTCATTTACAATTCGCACTGTTTAGATCCTGTATTAATTTGTCACACATTCGTAGATTGGCGGGCAGGAAGTCAAAGTAGGGACTACAGGGGGCTGATGTGTTTCCCGTATACCAAACACGATTATCGTTGTTGAATTTTCGGGGCTCTTCTTATGGTGATAATGAAAGTAACCGTTACAGTATATACCGTACTGTATAAAATAAAATAATATATAGGGTCAGTATTTCATGATATGTGCTGAAGTGGAACAGCTGATTGACTGTCAATTCTCTTCAGTGTCAGTCGCAGTGATCTGCTTGGCCACACTGTAGAATACCCCGATTTTCTTTTACTATAGATTAAAACACTTTTAGCTTATTTTAGTTTGTTTATAATTTAAATTTTAAAGTAAAATGTCAAGTAACTGCAATGCTGGGGAATTCACTTTATTTATAGGCATTAATTTTTTAACATATGGTTTTTTAGAGAAAGCATGTGCCAAGTTTTTAAACTCATAAGAAGTTAAATGTATTTTGAGCGCACTGAGTGGCGAGAAGCCGCACCACGAGAGGGGATTTGTCGGGCGGTAAGGGCAAAACCTCGGACAACGGAAGCTAGGAAAACCACTAACTGTGTAGTCCGGGACTTACACAATCCAGTAAATAGCCTCAAATCCCTGACACTATCTCAGTGTAAATATTGTCAGAGAGTTGAGGATAGAAGGGTGGTTCCAGCCAACTTACACAGTTATATGGCCGATTAGCCAAACTTACGGGTGGTTTCCCAGCAAAACCATAGTCTTCTGATTGTACCTTTAATTTGCGAATTATTTTTGTAGTCCTCCAGAGTTACATCCTCATATCAATAACAGGAAGGTCGAACCAATCATCTCATTCGAAACATAGGAAATGTATTATCTATGCTGATCGGCTAACTTAATTGGACTCGAGCTAACTACTTCAACAATTGTCGAAATTCTGCTCATCGTGTTTGAACCCAAACTGCCTTCAATGACAATTTCAATTGCCAAATGAAAATGTATGCAATTTAAGTTAACCTGTGTACACGTTTCAGATCCAATTACTGAAATTATCAGCCAAATTTAAATAATGTGTAACGGTCCCGCTTAAATTGTGTTTATCATGGAGCAAAACCGCTGTTGTGCGGTGCAGGGAAAATTGATTGGTTTATTGAAGAGAGCGTTTTAATTGATTAAATTTTCATTAAACATTCCTCGATCATGTTTTCACCTTTAAATTCAAACTCTCATTTCCCCTTTAAGTGAATAATTTATTTTTAATTTACTCACAATCGATCTGATATCAAATGTATGTTGTTCCAAGTTTTCTACTTACACATTAGATTTGAATTGAAATATTAGGCTATGTTTGAATTCCTCTCATTGTAGTACCAGCATTATATCTGCTGTAGAATGTTGGTATGAATTAACAGTTTGACCTGTTCCCCTTGGCTACTGCACCACTCAAGGCGGTGTGGCCATCTTATCTGACGATAAATTGATCCAAGCAGTTTTCCAGCTAAGCAAGTTTTAGTCGAGTGATCCAGTCGAAAATCTGTCGCAGCAACTTTGAGGGACTCTTATTTCTATATAATTTGTTATTCCCTATATTTTGTGGAAGGTTCTAGCAGTGCCGTCAGTATGTTACGTGATTGTCGTGTAAAGCAGGTTGTTTTCGCTCGATCACTCCCATTTTATATAAAGTAATCCGGGTTTCGTACGACTGAGTTATTCTTGATTGTATATCCAAAAGGTTATAAGTCAAGTATGTACCAACATACTAACATACTAAAGTTTTTATACAAAGATGCCTAACTGTAAATACAGGAAAGTCTATTTATTGTCTGTCTGATGAATATGTTTTATATTGTCTAAGCATTAATTTTATACCAGATTTTGAACGGTAGAAAGTGTTCAAGGGATGATGGAAAAGCTTCCCCCCCCCCCCCCTCTCCCTAGCCAATTAGATATGAATCATGTATAGGAAAGTGTAAGTACCACTTCGTTGTGAGTAGATAATTCACGAGGGTACATGCCTTGAATGAGTAAGGCCAAATCTTCATTCTTGAGGTGGTGAGTAGAAGATTTGGACTTACTCATTTATTTCACAAAATTGATTCGATATTTATGTGAGATCCTTTAAAATTATATTTGTTACAATTTTTAAGCCAAGGTTATTCATTTATATGATTTTGTGTGCGTGTGTGTGTGCGTGTGCGTGTGCGTGTGCGTGTGCGTGTGCGTGTGCGTGTGCGTGTGCGCGTGCGCGTGCGCGTGCGCGTGCGCGTGCGTGTGCGTGTGCGTGTGCGTGTGTGTGTGTGTGTGAACATTGTGTGTTAAACTCTGAATAAAATGATCATTATTATAAAATCACTTATTGAGGTTTTCGACTATAGTTGAGTTTCCGCCGATCGTAACAGGTTAATTTTTCTACTTCCACCTATGTAATATAACTTTTGTAAATGCCTAACTTCTAGAGTATCCAAGTGCATTTTCATCTTCTAATGATTCCTTTCTATGTTCTTACAATAATAAATAATTTACAACAGCCTAAGTCTACGGATTCTGAACCATAAATGAGGATAGCAATACTGCTTTAATAAGAACTTAATTATGTAATAACATTCTGCACTCCTTGCGCGCTTTTTTATGGGTTGTTACAATAATAGTATGAATACATTTTTTAATTAGCGTGTACTTCGCTTGATGGAGATACTGCCTAATGACTATGAAACTCCTAAATCACTCTTTACAATATTAACAGTTGTTTGTTTTATTTTATAATATTATTATTATAAAGTGTTGGCTATGAGGAGGTCATGCGGCCATTTCCTATACAGGTGACATCGTGGGTTATCAGGATGGGTAAGACTGGATAGAGTTTGGGCTAAAGAAAAAAAAAAAAACTTTCTTCGATATTAAATTCAACAGCATTCCCTGACCACTCTCACTTTGCGTTCGTTACCTTGGGTATCATCTTAACGCACGACTCACATGGTGCGAGCTTTCTAAATTTTTATTTTATTTATAAATCAATACATTTATTAATTAGTTTGTTTTTTAAAATTAATTAATGTTGTGATTATTAACCACCTCATTACTAGATACAAAAACATGTGGAAAGTAATTAATAATAAAGTTTAAAAAAAAAAACAGACTGTTAACAATAACATTTTGTAATTTGAATTCATAAGAAAAATAAGCAAATAATAANAAATAAAATATTTAAAAAAATTAAAAATAACAATAAAGCAAGTAAGTGAATATCACTGTGTAGGGTAGGGAGAAGGGGTACATCGAAGAGATAAGATCTTGGACGAAAGAAATATTAAAGTCGTGATAAAGTGGTTCACACATAATATGGAGCGTTAGCAATTATTCTGAGCATTTTGGACCGAAATTAATGTATTCTTTGAATATTAAAGGCTCAGCGGCACCCCACAGTTCTGCACCATAGGTCCTGATTGGTCATATTTTGTCATGTAGAAGGTCGGTTTGCTTTCTATAGTGAGTAGTGAGCGCCTGTTTATAAGGCTGTATAAGAATCCGTGGTGTCTGTTGAGTTCTTGTAGCTTGATTTTAGTATGTTCATTCCAGTTAAGTCGTGAGTCAAGGTGAAACCCAAGGTAACGGACCGAATCGGAGTGAGCTATAGGCATGTTATTGGGAAAATCCTTTTTAGCTGTAGGCATTGAGACTTATTTATTTTAATTCTCCATTTGCTGAATAGTATCAAGGTGGTTTTTTAAAATGTTGGAAGCGGTTTTGGGATCAGGATCGCTTTGTCATCTGCAAAGCTGGCTAAGAGGGTATTAGGATGAGTGGGGATGTCTGCAGTATAAAGGATAAAAAGGATAGGTCCAAGCACACTGCCCTGTGAAACACCTGGTGGTTCGATGGACACAATTATAGAGGTAAGTGAGGAAAACAATTGCTTTTTGGGGTAGATTTCGAATTATTAGCCCGATGATAAGGCAATAGCCGGGTGCTTTGCGCAGATGTTTAATAATGTACTTGACGTCAGAAGGTGTTACTGCCTTAATCGGTAAGGACATTGGTAACGGTGTGTCTAGTGACTCCACAACCTCTGCATTGTTGGATGAATTATGATTGGGATCTGGATGAGGAGTACATGTTTGCTTTAGAAACTGGACAATTATTTGGACCTTGTCTTTGTCGGAAGATTAAGTAAGTAGGAGAAGACGGACTTGAAGTGGAAAGATTGCGAGAGGAAACAGCTTCATACAGAGCATGGCCACAGGAGTTATTCATTCTCAATCCCCACTGCAAGTGTTTCGCATTATAATCTCCGCCGGAGAGGAAACGGGATCTAAGGATTTAATGTGCTCTTGGAATTGGCCTTGGAGGTGATAGATTTGTTAAAAGGGCTCTTCACCTCAATGGGACAATTGGAGATGTGGAAGTTTGGATGGACACTGAAGTATATTGAAGAGAATCTTTGGGAGTGGAAGGTATTAAATAATGAGTATGGGATTGCGAATGAGAAATGCAGTTCCACCGTGAGCTCATCCGTCTGGGTGATCAGTTCGGTATGTATTGTTTCCTGGTATCTTGAGCTTATTATTCTTTGTTAGTCGTGTTTCAGTAAATAAAAGTACGTTTATATTTTGTACTCTAGAATCCTAACTTCTTATTCCTGACAATCCTCTCTTCATAAAACTTGACGGTCAACAATTTACCTCCAAATTGGTCATTTAAGTTCTAATACCATGTAAACAAGAATTTCAATGTAGGTTCTAATTACCTTACTTTTTTCTTCGTTTCTAACTGGTTCTCTACGCCTTTAAGAAGTTTGGCCTGCACTTTCTGCTACTCCCCGTAAAATCTCGTTGTATATTCACCTGACCGACACAGGAACTGACACCAACTAAGATCTGTTGAGTACAGACAGTTTTTGTGAATAGTTGTATTCGGCTTGAGGATGGAAAACTCTTTCAGAAAGCACTCGCCAGAAGAACGTAGAATGCGAATAAAGACATATTCTGAGAGGTATGATAGTTTCATATTTATTGGTGGTACTAACCCCTTAGTATGCAGAAATATTAGATGCACTAATTTATTTTATTAAAATAAACAATAAATAAAATCTAAATTTTTTGAAAATCTAAAATGCATTCTTTAATTGCAATTTTCATTTTGTTATTTCCCTTTTTAATCTGCATAATGTTAAGGAAAGTGTAAAAAAATGGATAGGGAATCCAAGTGTCTCTACTATTAGGTATTGTGTAGAGAATGTAAACTTGTATTTATAATAATTTCAATTTTATGCAGAAAAGAAGACAAGTAGCAAAGAAAATCCAAGATAATCTCTCATAGCCTCTGAAGGAAGTGAGAAGTGAAGGAGGGGAAATGGAAAGCCTGGATGACATAAATAACGAGGAAAATAAATGACAAATAGAATCAATGATGGTGATGTGGAACACATGTTCGTAGGAAGTGTTCGCCCACCATCCACTCTCCTCTTCTCACATCCTATCTCATCCCCCTTCTTAAATTGCCTTTCAAATTGACTATCAAGTATTTATTAATGGGAAAGGAGATCTGTTGATTGAGAAGGGCCTGGCGAGTATCCCTGGGAAATTGTTGGCTTCACCACCCTCCATCGCCTCTAACTATTATGGTAGCTGACAAGTGGCCTTCCCCCAAGACCATATCCTATATACCCACTTCATTACTGAATGCTGTCGTCAGTCTAACATCAGTACATCAGTTCTTAGTGCCAGGACATTAGGACAATAGGACGATATTGGTGGTCACTCGTTTCTTCCAATCATTATACCCCCCCCCTACCTCCTACACCTCTCCTCTGCCTGATAAACACAATTTTTATCAATATATGAACCTTATCCTCAGTGGCTGATTCAATCGGTACGATTTGCAGTTTTTCTCTCCCTTGAAGAAATATACTCATTTCTCTGAATACTTAACTTATTTGATTTGCAATAGCAGCCCTTGAGCACTCAACTCAATGAGTATAGTAGTACAATAACGGATATCCTTAAGAGGAATTCAAAGAAAGTCTTATATCTTACTTTTAGTCTTACTTTTGTATATCTTAAAGTTTAATAAATATTTTATTTATTTCATTTGGGCGGGATTCCTCATTTAGACAGGTTCGAGAATTTTCTTATCCAAATAAGTATCGATCATTCAATTATTGAGAAAAAAAAATAAGAAAAATTTCAAGTTAAAGGATATTTGAACTACTTTAATTCGCCAACCATGAATTTAATTTAATTTCAGAATTCAAAATTTAATCATTATCAAAACTCAACGTAAGATCATTTGTCCTTTACTTTTACCGGGTGGTAAAGAGAATAAATAATCATAGTTTCTTGATTTTCTGGACTTTCCAACTCTGCGCATGCACACTTGATGCCCTAGAATGATTCCAAACATAACAGAAAATTACAATGTCGATGTCATTTTTGATCCAGTATATTAATTACTTTAGGCATTAGGCAAATGCAATTTAATTTAATTAATGGTTAATTATTTATTGAGTAAATCGTTTTAGAAACGCTTAGAAATACAAACTAATATGTTTAAGGTTTGCTGGTAAATAAGTTTTCAGTAGGAAGAAATATGTATTCCACGAGCAGATATTTGTATCTGTAAATATTCGTTTTCGGAAAGCCTTATTTGTCGGCGCCTCGCGGTACGAGTAATACAAAACGTGACTGATAGCCATGAGGGGTCCGCCAATGAAAATATATCCTATCCTGGTCTCCCTATTTCAGCCTAATCGGAGCTCTCCCATACAAAGCCTGTCTTATACTCAGATCACCCCTTTCAAGTCAGTTTCTCCTGGAATCCTATTTGTTTTCATTGCGAATACAATATATTGTCTTTCGAAAGCTTTACTGTGTTTTTCAACCGTGGCTAAATATATTACATAGAAACCATCAAACGGGTTCAGTTACTTCTTACAGATAACGTTCTTCTTTCTGCTTTAATTCATTTTTATTTTAAAATTAAGTCTGTGGTTAGGGATGAGTGTTTATCACCATTTATGAACGATTCAATATTGGATTTTTTTATGGATCACAATATTTTCGCAATATAGTCTGTGAGTTAGTATTACTGTATAAGAAAATATTTTCACTGGAAGTACTCATGATTGCACAAGACGAGGGGTAATGAACGAAATATATATTTAAGTTAATAATAATAATATATGTAATTATGTATATTCTAAAAAGTTCAATCTAATTAACAATATCCTCTTTATTTTTTTGGAAACGAATGTTCAGCTACATTTGGATAGGCTTTTGCTCTATTGAGACAATGTTTTTAATTATCTTCCTCTCAAAACATTAGGTATTAACTAATCAAGGTTTGTATTAAGTTACACATTCGTTTCTGAAACCTCCTGGTAAATAATTAAAGTGTCAAAAAAAGCTTCCCAGCACAAGACATATCGTCATTTGAAAGGTCTTCTTTTTTTTTAAATGATGGGTAAAGAGCGACTTAGTGAATGTATTTGCTTCTCTCCCATGCCTAAGACATATTTGAGATATGCTGTCTGTAGGAAAATGACTAGCTCTTACTCGTGCTTGCGCAGGGCAACTGAGCTTCCTGGAGGAGAGTGGCTCGTGCTACTCATGGGTTAGGAAGGAGAGCCGATTGCCTGAACAGGGCAAGTTGGTTTTGAACTCTTTTCTATTCATCCTATAGACTTTAGTTGGAGAGAATCATTACAGGATAACTACTCTTCTTCCCAATATAATTAATTTGTTCTCATTCGTCGTCTGAGACGTCTCTTTTTATTTTTCTCTTATCATTCTCTAGAACCCGTTCTTATAGGATGTGACCTTAGTAAACATGTGTATACGATTATTTTTTGTTTTTACCTATTGGGCTGATTTTTACTGTCTTAATTAATTTTACTTAAGCTTTTAATTCTCTTTGAAGTATTCTATATCCTTTACAATTATAAGTTTTTGTCCGTTCCAAATATATTGCTGTAACCCGATTAATTGATTAAGTACCGTTCTTTAATTAAAAATATTTAACAAAATAATTTGTCCTTCCAGGTTGTACTTACTTTTTTTCACTTATTCTTAAATATTAGAGCTTTAAAATCGATTAAAATTCCTCATATTAATTTAATCTACTTTACGAAAAGGACAATTGCATAAAGAGTGAAATAAACTAAAATATACATTGAATTAAAAAAATTAGTCATTTGAAATTACTGATTTTTAAGCTAATAGAACTTTATAGATATTTTAAAATATTAAAAGAGGGATTAAACTCAGACGAAACACCAACTCCTATTTATCGTTTAATTCTAACCTGCTTAAAAAAAAATAAATTTAAAAAATGAAATAAAATAATGCACGGAATGAAAATCACTATAAAGCTACTTATTGAATGCGAATGTAATATAACGTTATCATGGTCTGCTTGGCATGGTCTGCTTGGTATACAACCTCATTTGGGCTATACCAAGGCATTTTAAGAATACTTTCAAATCTGCTTTCGTAGTAGTTCGTTAAGGTTTAAAAATTATTGACATAACTTTAATGTGGATGACAAATTTACCTTGGAATATAAATGGCTTGAAAATAACCAAGTAAAGTCGAAACTTTGCAAATAAAAATAGGTTTCTGACCACTGATATCTATTTTTACCCTTGCACCTTTACTAGTCATAGTGAAATAATTAACACTGCTTTCGCCTTCAGTTATTTCTGAAATTCTCTCTATTTATAAATTGAACTCTTTATACGTTATTTAAGAACACTACTAATGTGTTTTGCTTTAACCCTGACCATAGGTGCATAACAATGTACACTTTAGTTCCTCCTCTCCCAACTAAGCAACATCTGGTAATAAACATAAATTTTAAGTGTTAGTTATCCAATGTACACTTTACTTCAAACTTCTCTAGCACAAGATACGCCTTTATATTCTAGCTTAGTGCGATGTGCTGCTCGAATTTCCACAGTTGACAAACACCCTTGATAATAATTAGATAAGTTAAATGTCGCTCTCATATTCAATACTGGGTTCTAAGTACATTAGCTATGTGCTTTCGACCTCGTCAGTGTTCATTTTTCAAAGGCTATTTTGTAATCATGTTGAATATTTACGTATTCATTTGTAGAAACAACTTACTCCTTTGATATTTCTCAGTCGACACCAAGTTCCCGACCACTGCATATGTTTCTTCACTATATTACTTCAGTATTCATATCAAAAATTTTAACCTTGTTTTCTGCTTCAAATTTCTTTCACTTTTTCTTTCACTTCTTGATCTTGATTATTATTTTTATAACTTGTTTAAAAACAACGAGTTATTCATGCATTATATTTTATATTATTTTATTTACATTTATGTGTGCTTTACAGATTTAATATATACTTATTAATACTATCGGTAATTTTAACTTCCTGTTACATACACTATTCACTTTTATGCTTTTACGGATTTCTTAGTGAAGTATCCTCTACTTTGTCATGCATCTCGATTTTTGCCCTAGATTCTGAGTTTGCCTCCATCAGCTGTCTTCATGCATATATTGTATGTAATAACAGTGGCTACAATATAGTCATAAAAAAATTCACATTCACAGGGATTTATTTTTTTATGAATGCACTAAAAGAATGATTCTCCGTAGTAATAACCTTAAACCTTCACAAATATCATTTCAGTCATATTATTTCAAATAAGACGTAAATTTAAAATTACCCTTCCCGTCTTCCTCACTCATTTTCCTCTAGTCTCCTTCAGCATTGTATCCAACTAATGAAATATTTTCTACCCTTCTACAAAAGAGCTTTCCACCATGGTCTTGTTTACTTAAAGACCCCCTAAAAACGGATATAGGATTATGCGTGACATTATCTCAATTTTTAAAATTTAAACCTCTATTTTTTAAAATTTATTTACTTTGATAATTTATTATAATGATAATTACACCTTTGAACAAACTAAGTGTCGTAGTTCCAGAATCGCTAGCACTACAGAAAGAAAATTTGATACATTTCTCAGGCTTTTCTATTCATTTATATTATTATACCCAACATATTTAATTATCTACTTAAATAATCATAACCCTCCGCTGATTGAACCTCTACCAGCCAGCAATTATATAGAAACAAATCCGATATCAATCTCAATTTCGTTCCTTCATCTTACTAGCCAGCTACTACTGCTAGCTCACATGAATATGTTTTTTCGGGAATTTTATACAATATTTTTTGCTATGTCATTATTTTAACTCCTACACAGTAAGCATAAACAGGAACTATCCCCGATCGCCATATTCTATTTTCAGAAAGAGAACCAAAGATGATGATTCTTTTTGCATTTATTTCATTTTATAAATAATAGTATCTTTTTAGTCCAGACAAAATAATAATATAATATAAATACTATTTACCGTTTCTTTTTCCGGGTTGGACCGTGTCAAGTTGTTGGTAAAAAATCCAGGTGGTATATGTTTTTTTTAAATCTCTCTTTTACAGCTCTCATTCTCTATTCAGCCCTGAAGAAGTCATCACATGATGTGCGAAAGCTCGGCAACTACCAACAACGTGACACGGTTCAACCCGGAAAAAGAAACGGTAAATACATCTGACGACCGTCGGAGCCTACGTGAACATAAATACTATTACTTATAAAATGAAATTAATGCAAAAATAATCATCATTTTTGGTCCTCTTCGAGAAGGAAGATTGTTCATGATTGTGTCGAATTCGGGGATTCCCGCAACAGGCCATATAAACCTTTAGGGGGCAATACATGTATAAGATGTATTTATTTTCGATTCACGGTACATTACTCAAAGCGGATGGTCAGAACACCAATACACGTGCCCTCGAGGGAAGTGGTCTGATTTTTTGCCATTCATCTCTACTCGCCCATTCTTCCCTTACCCACATCTTTGTACTTGTGCATTTTCCAACACACTACAACTTGTAGTTTGTATCTGCAACTTTCCTTTCGAGCTATTCCTATATAATTCCTCGCCTATAGACCGACAAAATTAATTACACCAAACGTACTGTAAAAATACTATTCGTTTCACTTCTTCAATTGTTTGTCACAAATCTTTTTGTTGGTTTAATCTAGTTAATATAATATCTGAACATATTAGTTTTTAAATACTGATTTTAGTTGTGTTATTTAGTCCTACGTTAATTTTATAAAAAAAATGCAAGGGAATAGAATAAAAAAAATCTTACCCCCTCAGCCGGGACTCTTGCATCAGCTAACTTAATGTATTAGGTGATAGACAGCTACTATAGCCTTATAAAATGAATAAACCATGATTATTGAGTGCATCTATATGTTGTATGCATCTATGTATTGTATCTGCGTAGCCATCTATAAAATATATTATATGATCATACATGTTTGAAAATATATTGCACCACATTGTAAATAAATGAGATGAGTCGAAATGTTTTACCTTTCAGTCATGAAAATGGGATCAAGGTGACACGACGTCCCCTCCAACCTTCATGATAGCTTACACTGAAGATGGTTTACAATGTAAGCCAAAAAGTTCTACCTTGACCGAACCTCAAAAAAAAAAAAAAAAAAAAAAAAAAAAAAAAAAAAAAAAAAAAAAAAAAAAAAAAAGATCTAATGAAATGTTTTACGTAGTATTTGTATGTACAAAACGAAAGATCGAGAGCTTATCCGATTCACATTTGGAACTTAATAGTGGAATGGTTTCTAGCATTCGTTGTTCTGAAACGGAAGCCAATTCATTTTTCAATAGTTGTATGTAAATGTTGTCTTTCAATGAATAAAATATAATTTCATACATACAGCTAACTTGAAAACTATATCTTTAGAGTATTCATGTCTTCTCTCATATTTCTTGTATAATAAGGCAAATTTTTCCATTAATTTCATTTGTTTTACTTATAACTTACCAACTGATTTAATAAATTTTCTTTACTAATGAATTATTTATTCATTTTCAGGTGAGTCTCGAGCATTTAATCTAGAACATAATTTAAGGTAATTTCTTCCCCACTTCTTTTCTTTTCATCTTTAATTAATGGAGGGCTTACAGTAACAGAAGAAAAGCTAAAATAAAATAATGATCTCTCATCTTGGTAGGAGGGTCAGAGATTTTAACTGTACTTTTTGTTGTTGAATATATAGTTCATGATCATTTAAAAGTTCTTTAATTATTAATGTATTCTTGCCACTTTCAACAATTAATCATATAGCCCCCTGAGCTATCCGCCTGCAGGTCTGATACATAATCTATAATAAATTTACCAACGTATATAAACATGTCTTTTAAATATGTATGCTGTGCAAAGTAATAATTGATTGAAATTTCATCACAAGTAAGCCGTAAAAAATATTATTTATTTAGAATTTATATTCTTTGTCAATTGTACAGTCCTTACCAGTAATTTATATATTATATATCACTCCTGGAACTTTTTTCGTAAATTAATTCTTGTGAATGACGACAGTTGAATGAATAATGGTGATTTGAAATAATTAATTTCATCAAACATAATTAATTATTCTAAAAAAAATCATTAAATAAAAACGTATAATACTTCCTAAGTTTATTACTCTTTAAAATGTTATTAAAGTAATAAAATTTTACTACAAAATAAAATTACACACATGTTTATTTAAACGCTGTAGTTTAGGGCGATATTTGCTATTCTACGCTACAGCATATTATTTATTAATATTTAATTTTGTTTTAAAGAATTATTTCTTCAAGTTGCATTCGTGGTAAAATCTATAGGTGCTGAAAAAGAATATCAGTCGTATGCGACGGAAGACTTTTTTCTTGCTCAAGCTATATCTTAAATCAATTATGTTTCATTAAATACGAATTAGATAATATATTATGTGTTTTCTATAAGCATATATTTGCTATTAACTATATACTGTGCTGAAGAGTATATAAGCAATTATTGTTATGCCTGAATTTTTTGTCATTATATTTTATTTGTTAATATATGCATAACTGCATCTATGATGCTTTAAAGAAAAAAAAAATTGTTATTATTTTTTCTTCGAATTATGTAAAAATCAGTTCAGGAAGACAATGACATATTATGATATATATTTTTGTTATATGTTCAAATTGATAATAATTATTAAATATAGTTTTATTAATTTGAAAACGGAAACGGAACCTCCACATGGCATAATCAATTCCAATGTTACAATAATAATAATTTTGTATTCGTAGTAAATTTATTTGGAATAAAGTAAGAATCTCTATCCTGCAGTTATATATTTCAAAAATAAATTTTAGTATTAAAAAAAAAAAAAAAAGACGTATTTAGTAGTTTATTCATGCTGTTGCTGAATGGAGAATGCGGAATCAATATTCCGTACGACTTGGAGTAGCTCTAAGACAGATATGTAAATATGATAGTGAAGTAATAAGAGTTTTGGGGTTGATAGGCTGGGTTGGGGACTAAGCCTCCAGGTCGCTGTGCATATTACACCTGGCTGTTATAGTGTTTCGGGGGTGAGCGGGGGTTACCACCCCTCCTACCCCTCGGCTAACAAGATGTCCTCTGCATCCAGACTAAGATTCAAACTATATGCTGATGGATTTCTAATACCTCTATATTAGCTTCAGTACCCAGTAACCATCAACTATCCAATTTCAATTTATGTTTATTTCATGTTCTGCAAAAAAAAAAAAAAAAAAAAAAAAAAAAATAGAATGGGAATGCATTTCTAATATTTTAAACATCTAGTAAAAAGGCGAAAGATTTATTCGTTTTGAAGAGAGCTGGTCTATGTTGATTTTTTTTTTTAAACATCTCTTCAATATTGAAAACGATTTCTCCTTCATTAATGCCAGAATTATTACCATCCCTTTTTTATTATGCACTTTCTTATAATTTTAAATTATCGCAGACACTTCTCATGTCTGCTTTTTCTTTTAAATCTCAGGGATAATTGCATCTGTAATCAGAGGGCCGTAAGACCCGTGAAATATACCAGAATATTTAATTTAACTTTAATCATTTATGGAAGAAAAACTGGTGGGAGAAGACTCAACCAATGCTACCCCTTCTTCGCTATAGTTATCCATAGAAAAGCCAGTGTTAGAATTGGCCCTTGCCAAAATTAACCCAATACAGTAAGGCTTTCGGTCAGGAGACAAAAAAAAAAAAAAAAAAATACGCCAGAATAACGTTCATTATTTTACTTTTGTAATCCAAAGTTTCGGCCTGCCAATATCAACCTTGAAGTAGAATAAAGAAGAATTAATAACTAGAATATATTTTTTTTTGTTGGGGTTCGGTCAAGTTAGATCCAAAAAATACAATTAAAAAAAAAAGTGTATTTTATTATCAGCCGACGTTTCGGCTTACATTGTAAGCCATCTTCTGGGATATCGTAAAGGCAAGAGGGAACATCCTTTCACCAGTATCCCATATTCATAACTGATGGGATTTAGTGGCTCAGTTGCTGTGCTTGGGAAGACCTCGCACTCGTTGGATAGAGTGTACTCCGGGGGCGAGGGGGGTTACTACTTGGACGAAATTCTTGGAGGCCTTCGTTCATTTGCAACTTGGATGAAAGCTCCTTTTTTCTTCTTCACCCTACACGTATATTTCCCTTTTTATTGGTCCTCTTTCCATGAGTCCGACCCCCCCCCCCCCCCCCCCCCCCAACCCCGGCAATTCCATTTCTCTGGCGTTCTCCTCTTTCCTCTTCCTTCTGTCCGCCTCATCTTGTTTCAGTAGGAAAAGAGTATAAACTCACTCCTAAAGTGAACTCTCAATAAATTGTATTATTCATAAAAAGTATGTCATGTTTTTAGATCATTATATTCAATTTCTTTACTCGTTTCATTGGATAAATAAATTCAATATATTTTATTTATTCGTTTTATTCTGAGCACGGTGGTTAAGGTACTAGATTTCTGGGTCAAAGGTCCCAGGTTCGATGCTATCAATGCACAGTTCGTTGTTTCTGTGCATGTTTGTGAATGAAGCAGAGAATTCCTGGTGTGTGCTCTTGGGAACAGCCAACCCTAATTGGCCCCCATTCTTCATTTAAAGGTAAACAATCAAGTGACCAAGCGGTGTGCTACCGGAACACCCCTTCTCTAGTGTGCCGTGGGTCGTGAATAAATACATCCTTAACTTGTCTTACTTCCTGAACCTCTAGCACCTGTTGCGGGACGTTTTTTATTTTTTATTATTCATTCATCTGCCATGTGGGGAGTTATATTCCTTGAAATTATTAAGTGCTACATAATAAGTTAATAAGACTGATAATAATTCATAATTACCACACTTAACACTTAATAATACAATTCTATTCGTTTTCCTTCCTATACTTAATTTAGTATCCATTTCTATGAAAGACTGATTTTATTAATATTCGTACTGAAATTTTTATAATAGGGGCAAAAGGATGTTAATTCCTTTAATAAGGATCTGGTAATTGCTCCAAATTGTTTCCCGCTAGGAAAGTAAAAGAAAGAAATTGTTTTAAAAAGAAAACTGCATTCCTGACCTACAATTCTCAAAAAGCATCTAACAGACTACAATTCTCAGGGTCATTAATAGATAACCATCTATCTTGGATTGGATTGTTCTGAAATGTAACTATTTCTACGTCATAGGAATAGTTACTAGCATAGTTAGGCAAATAAGAGCCTCGGATTAACAATTCGTTTGAGAAAGAAAGCAGAATACTGAACTTCTTCGCATTGGCCGAAGAATACACACGTGTATGGCACTATGTGGAAGCAAGTGGTCTGTCCCCGGTTGCAAGGCCGCCCAGATTCCTCCACGGCTAAGTGGCATCTCCTTATCTCTCTTCTTACATTAGGGAGGTGAGCTAGTGTTTTCTCAAGTCTTCCCTAGCTTGTTTCTTGTACGATAGAATCTTTGATAAAGTCTCCTTTTTAAATATTTCTAAAAATATGAAATATTTCCTGTTAAGAAAACATATGTCAATTAAAGATCTTAATCCATAGAAAACATTTAGGCTGTACAATGAGACCTATGTATGCAATGAATAAATGGAAATATATTCTTGTGCAATGAAAGTGCTTCTTTCAATAAGGGTATTATTTAGGGGGAAACAACATAAGTCGAAATTCTAAGATGATTTTAGTTGGGGTTCGGTCAAGGTAGTAGATCCAAAAAAACTCAAATTAAAAAAATGTATTTTTTTAATGAAGGATTATCTGCCAACGTTTCGGCTTACATTGTAAGCCATCTTCAGGGCTATCATGAAGATGAGAGAGGACGTCNTGTGCTGTATGCAGCCAACCCAAAGATTGTGACAGGGTTTTGTGGAAATACACCGAAGAACAGATTTACGGTAAGTGAATTAGCAGTTGAGTTATTTGGTATGCTTGGCCTCCAGTTGACTAGTCAGAGTAGTAAATAATTGTATTTACTGTATCCTCTTTCTATTTATTCACTATGTTTCATTAAAATGCCCTTTAAAGGAAAGTGCCCTCATTCGGCGGAAGTATGAGAAATTTAGAAACTTAAAATCAAACCAAAACACAAAAAAAAAAAAAAATTGAGCCACGAGTAAATCCTGGTCTTCGATGTAATTGGTAACCAAACGGAGAATCGTGTAAATACACTACCTACCAACTCCAGTGGACCCTCGTCACAGGCTGACAGCCCGACTCCTTCTACCTTCCCGCTCTCGACCTCCCAGTCTACTGGTGTGGAGCATGCTTTAGTGTACTCTCCGACGAAGAGGAAATACACTATTAATCGTCTTCACGGCTAAAAGTCATGTCACTAAAGATATTTAGAGGAAAAAATAATAATAATAATAAGCCATCTTCATGATAGACAGCCCTGAAGATGGCTTACAATGTAAAGCCGAAACGTTGGCAGATAATCTTTAAAAAAATACACTTTTTTAAAATTTGTATTTTTTTGGATCTACCTTGACCGAACCCTAACTAAAAACATCTAATAATAATATCTACGGTCAAAAAACTCTTCTTCTGAAGCAAATAATTGTTCACAATATGATCGGATTTACTCAGGCACTTTTTCTTCGTATCATTTAGTAAATTATTAACGTCAATGAAATGGTCGAAGTTTCATGTACAGTCCGATTAGCTGAGTGGAGGTTGGAAATAAAGGCTGAAAATGGAGGCGCGAGCCTTTACCATAGGGTATATACTCGAAGGAAGAGATGTGTGACCTGGTCCAGACCTCTTGGCTATCTCTACCCTTGTCTACTGGGGACGACCACATCTCCTTGGACTCGGGGCGTCTTTCTCAAAGCCACCAAGCCACAATATCTCCATCCCACATCCGAATTACCGCTTTTCCAAACGTTTGTCATTACTATGTATCTCTTATATTGTTATTTTCTGCCACATTTGATTGTTAATATGAAGAGATAATGTAACTAAATGTAAGTAAAATATGCTGCTTAGATATCATGTAATAGTATTAAAATAAAACTGATAAATGGGATGGCTGACTTAAATCGTTTGGTAAAGGAGAAAAGAGACCTGATGAACGGACGAGCATAAAAGGCGAGGAAAAGAAGTCAAGACCGATTACATTGTGTTCTGACCTTATTATAGAGAATACAGGAGATATGCTCGGCTTACAACATACTTCAAGACCACATTTCCTTGACCATCTGATGTGGGGACCACCCGTCCCTATCTCAGCCCACCAGCCCATTCCTCAGTCCCACCAAGACATTTTACTTGTGTAAAGTTTTATGTAAATGATTAACTATGTTATAATGTTTTTAGTGCGATATATGTGTATATATATATATAGGTTATATTTTGTTGAATACGTTGACAGCTATGAATAAGGCTATTATTAGATGTGTTGGATGTCTGCAGGTATCCTTTCTAGCATATATTAAAGATCTCCCTCGTATGTGACTGTGTGTCTAATAGTTGCATGAGTTCCGCAGATGGCTCTTCCTTCTTCAGGAGATATACTTCTCTCTTATATTTCAGAATTTCAGACAAGTACAGAATTACTGCCCATATTACCACCATACAAAACAACAGAGCCATTTATATGGTTTTTTTATTAGTTGCATGGATCTTCCTAATAAAGGTCATATTCTCTTCGCTTGAGATTTGTCCTTCTTTATTATATGATCTTTTATATGTGAGGGGTATGATGACCTGGGCTTAAAATAATTGAATTGTCGAAACATACTATTAGCTAAATAAATATATAAATAAGAATTACATCATAAGTTGCGAGGATTTACAATATTATTAAAAATGCTCTACAGAATAATCTTTCTTCTTAATTATTTTCTTCTTATATTTACAATATAGCTTTCACAGCTACATTATCATTAGATACTTTAATAAAATTAAACAGGAGTACTATTTAGAAGGTCAGGTAGGAAGTGACAATTGTTACATCAAAACCTATGGCGTATACTCTAGGTTTTTGTATAATTCGATTGTCTCAGTATCGTGATAATATACTTCATGTGTCAATATGATTCATTCCTTTCAAAAGCGTTTATAAAAAAATAAAGTTAGATTCTGAATGGGGAGGGAAAGGATGATCTATCCCTCAAGTAAAGGCTAAATGCGAATTAATTATTTCCATTTTTCTCTGAATATCAAGAGTGCCTCCAGCAAGAAAGCAAACAAACGGCCTCGCCTAGAAAGCCCTTGGAATCTCCTCTGGGGGCATAATCTAATACAAATTACATTTCCCTCAGCTCGGGGCTCCTCTATCGTGTCGGCACCCTTCATCGTGTTGGCTCCCTCCATCAGCCCCCGACCAGGATAGTAAAGAAAGAATGCCGAGGAATTCCCTTAGGCAGTAGCTTTTCCTTCTTTAGTCAAGACAAAGTAGGTATAAGGCCTCCTTTTATTTCCTCATTCTAACCCTCCGCTCCCCCTACCAATACCGCCCATTTTCAAATTTAATTTATAATACGAGAATTCTGTATTTTGTCAAATAATTCTTCTTCTCTCATTTCAGAATAAATTATTTTAAACTCAGAGCCTGGTGACACCACAGATACTTGTGAGCAATACATTAAAGCACTTCAAAGCATTACATTCAAGTATGGGCACAGAATACACATGAGATATGGTTCTTTTCCTGAAGCCATTTCTTTATTGATTGCAATAAACCAGTAAAATGTATAAAGTTATTAAAATAAAACTATAAACATATTCATAATTCTTCTTCCGGACTTGACCATGTCGATGAGTTTTGTTTTTTTCGAGCTATCGCACATTCTGTGATGGCTTTTTCAGGGCTGAATTGAGAATTTTAAGAGAAAAATGTTTATGAATAATTCTGGAGTCCTTAGAAGCCTATGTGAACATCTCAATCATACTTAGATTTCTTCCGACAAGAGGTGTATTAATATCCTTTTGTTAAATAAATACATTATTTATTTTATCTCGAATATTCTGTCACTACATACTACTTTCATGATGTAGGTTTGCGGTCAATCATAACGAACCCCTTTATCTTCATTCTTGGAGATTTTCCTTTACGTAATAAACAAATTGCTTTAAATTAATTTATTATTGTATTCGTATCCCTGTGCTATCATATTTCTATTGATTATGGACCAACATAAACTATACAACTTTTTAAAAACTTTCTCAAAGAATTTTCGAAAAGAATCTTATTTTCAACTTTTCTTTATAACTCGCTAAATTTGTCAACTAACAAAAAATTAAATTTTGACTTGAATACGTATTGTTGTTTATTACACGTATTAATATAATACTTATATATCCTGGCAGTAGGTTACATTAGGACATATAGACCACATTAATATAAATAAATAGTCAGAATATTAAAATGTAGAGTTGCAAGTCAAAAGAAAATGAACACGTCATCTATCAACTGAGTTTTAAGTTTCAGATTATTTTTTTCCCATTTCGCATTATATCATAAATNCCTTCCCCACCCTTACACCCTTAGTTCCTTTCTCCATCTCTCTGACAGACGGGTGACGACTAGTTCCCCGATTTTAAAATAGTTTGAAGAAATTACGTTTTTCTTGCTTTTCGATTCACAGAATATGTTTTGTGCTGTGTTTTTTGAAGTTTTAAACTCTTTTGTACGAAAAAAAAAGTTTAATTTTGACTATGTTACTTATTTTCTAATTTTATGTAGATTTTATGTAGAATAATTAAGATTATTAGATGTTAACTTGAATTTGGCTTAAGTGAATAAATATGCATGACTTACTGCAAAAGCTTCCGGAAAGCAACGTTCAGAAGTACTCCTCTTGTCACTCTCATGGTTCGATCTTAATACCGAATTTCTACTCAATCAGATTTGGTTTTCCGAAAAACTACAGGTCTCAATTCTTCTTCTGTACTTCTTGTTCCAGCCTTCTTGGGAGTAGTCAATCTACGTCCTCACGTAAAGCTCTCATGGTTCGATCTTAATACCGAATTTCTACTCAATCAGATTTGGTTTTCCGAAAAACTACAGGTCTCAATTCTTCTTCTGTACTTCTTGTTCCAGCCTTCTTGGGAGTAGTCAATCTACGTCCTCACGTAAAGCTCTCATGGTTCGATCTTGTTACGCCATTAAAAATGTTATAAACCGGACCTGACATTATATATGTAGTATACAAATTAACCATCCCAGTTTGCCTTTAATGTAAGTAACGGGGCATGGATGGAACTTGTTAAGTGAATTGTTGGTTGTCATCAATCTGGGGTTGTGAATGCCCTGAAGGAATGTCTTGCTTGCAGTTAAGCTCGTGTATGCGCAATGAAAACTATGGAACGCTCCAGAGCCAAGGAGGTAAGTAGTTTTGCATAGCTAAATACCATTTGCATATGCCTTGAGACTAACATTCCCTCAGAACATTACAGTAGCCCTTGCGCTGATCAATTACAACTGTGCTTCGCTAAAATCTCTCTGTGCCTTCTATCTATAACTGTCTTCAACCATTACGAATAATAATAATAATAATAGACTTTATAATGACATAAATATATATATGTAGCCTCTCTTTAAATTTCGTTCGTTCCGAAGTACTGTAGAGATTAGGCCATTGTAGGTATATGTAAATTGGTTGGCTGCATTTGATATGAGAAGTCAATTCTATAAGTAATTTAGGGGGGGTGGGAAATGGCTTGCGTCAAAATGTTTAGATTTGTGCTGGACATTTATTGTACTATTTAATAAACTTCTTTGTTGTTGGTTCTAAAAAACAAAAATAGCTAAGATACTTAAGTGATTAAAAATTACAAAAAATACTCCTAAGACTAACTACTAGCAGAAAAACAACGGGGTTACATTTTCAGAGTTCGGCACCAACGTGCTAAGTCCATAATGCCACTATTACATAGCTCCCGTCTAAATGCACTGGTTGAACTGAATTAAATAACAAATTGATGAGTTATTCTTCCTCTCGAGTAATCAGCTGTGTTAAAGCCTATATTAACAAAATTTCTATAGACACTTGCAGTACCAGCTCGGTGTTTTCTGATATGTGCAAAAAACCCTCCCTGTCGACTCAAGCGAAGATGGCCCCGTGACCTCCTGGGTAAATAATTTGAGAGTGGTGTCACTGGTCACCTTCTCTCCTCAAGTGATTGTCATTGAATGTCATTTTTACTATTCATTGTAATCAAATTACAAATTTTTTTGTTTTTAACAGAATGTAATAAGTAAATAAAGGTTAAAAAAAAGGAAAAAAAAAAAAAAAAAATTAAAGAGTGACAGTCAGAATCAAGATAGCTAAAAGGCAGTTAACTTACTAGTTTTTACGACTTCTTAACGAGTGTTACGTTCTCTTTCTTAGTTTCAAAATATTTATTTTAAGCTTTAAGTAATTTCGATGACTAAATTTTATTTATCATTAGTTTATACTGGCGGTTTCTTAAATTATAATTAGTTAATGATCATTCATTTCTTTATCTTTATCATATTTTATAAATCTTTTTATAGAAAATTTTTAATACACAATTATATATTGTGTAATTATTTTTTTAACCAGTAGCCTGTTGCAATCTACTCAAAAATGTCAACTCTGATACTTATGAATCTTGACATCCCTAATTATTGTCTAAAGAAAAATCTAGTACAATGAATTCGAATAACCAAGAATATAGAACGGGAAATTACCTAAAGATACGTTGCAAAGCACTGTCAAGGATGATGGCTTAATTAAAAAAATATTTTTAAAATTAAAATCAAATAGATTGTATTGAGTTATAATATTAAAATCGTATTGGGTTTCAATAACAGTAACTTCAAACGTGTTACAATTTTATGATAACAATTTTACAATTTACAAAACGTGTTTTAACCTATGATTACAATTTTATGATATATTATCTTCTTGGCGCTGGATTCATTATTGTAAATAACTCTATTAATAATAGGTTAACTAATTAATTTATGGCTCCTTCCACCTAATGGTGTAGATCTTAAACGTAGCTTACAATGAAATGGTTAAATATATAGTAAATCAAAACTTTATTTGATCCCTTTTGCTATCAGAATATTCTTATTAGTGTGAAGGTATATATTCAATAAAAAGTGTGGTATAATCATAGAAGTAAAAATTTTGGTCAACTTAAATTAATTTTAAAGTAACAACACCAATAAAACTACTATTTAAATTAATATATCTACTTAATTTAAAAACAATTGGGTTCTTTTCGTAGAAATATAATTTATGAGGGTTTTTCATAAATTATTGCACTAATTTCAACAATATTGGATGTGGTAAATACTAAAATAAACTTTTCAGGTCTTAAATCAATTTTTTTTTTCTTTTAGAGCTTATGGTAGCTAAGATTTGTTATCTTGCTTTCGATTTCAGACATGTGTTAAATGAAATCATATGAAGGTTCTTAATTGAACTTAAAAATAAATAATTACTAAACAATTAATGAGAGGGAATAGAATAAAAAAATCTGTCCCAGCTAGGACTCAAACCTGGATCTCCTGCTTTCCGGTTATTTACGTGGGATAATAAACCACAACTAAATTAATATTTATAAATAAATAATTACTACTTATTCATGACTTTTCGAAAAAATAAATAAATAAAAATAGTTCCGCCTTGGTTCGTAAACCATAGAATACCCCTCCCTTAAAAGCAATATGTGATTTTATATGTGTCAAAAAACAAAAGTGAGTCAGTGCGCGTGTGTTTTTCTTTATTAAAACTGCAGGACTCCTTCCCCACCCTTACACCCTTAGTTCCTTTCTCCATCTCTCTGACAGACGGGTGACGACTAGTTCCCCGATTTTAAAATAGTTTGAAGAAATTACGTTTTTCTTGCTTTTCGATTCACAGAATATGTTTTGTGCTGTGTTTTTTGAAGTTTTAAACTCTTTTGTACGAAAAAAAAAGTTTAATTTTGACTATGTTACTTATTTTCTAATATTTAATTTGTAAAATATAATTAATGTGTGACACTCTCTGTAGAGGAACTCTGCCTTGTAACAAGTGCATGAATGATGGAGAAGAACAAGACAAGAAAAAAAGAAAGAAAGGGAGCTACAAAAAGAAAGTTTCTCTTACCCCTTAACCAATAATATTCAGTATACATGAGACGAGGAGGGCATTACTCAGGTTCCAGGGTAGTCCAGGAGGGGTAGCCACCCTCGGGGAATACCTTCAGATCCGCTAAGAATACTTTCTTGCAACTAGCCATATTTTTTGTATTTTATTGCTTATTCTTCCTCCCAGTTGGACACTAGTAGAAGGCTGAATTTCACAGGCTTTTCCTATTCGTAATAAGGATAGATTAGATAGTAATTGGTTCATTAGTATTATTTACATTTTTATATCGAGACCACATTTCCTTCCGCTTCACCATTTTCCACAGTCAACTGCCATATCATCCTAATCCACTATGAGCTAGATCCTGTCCTCCAACTCCAACCCCTACAACCCTTCCCGTCGACTCAAACGAACATGGCCCCGTCATCTCCAGGGGACACAGTGTAATGCGCATTTTAGACGAGGAATAAAAGCCTCCATAAAATTGGTATTTAGAATAGGCCGGTTACCAGTAGATAACCCTCCCTTCTTTTATGTGGTTACATAATATAGTATTAAGAAAAATCTCACTTTTAGCTTTGACTTATCGTTAGTCAATATTATTCCATAGAGAAGGTATACCGGTGTCTTAAGTAACGAATACTACATGAAAATATTCCAAATATAATTCCATGTATAAAATAATGGATATCGACTATGCTTTTTATTATGTTTATACATAGCTTTCTGTACACTGAATCTTCATACCTAAGAATACATAAAAGATAAGAGTAAATCCAATAACATTTATGTCTGGGAGAAATTGTTTTATGTAAAATTGATCATTATATTGCTGTGGATTCAGTAGAATTCAAAATAGGTTAATTTTCCGAAAAATTTTTTGTTATATGTCCTTAGTGATTTATCGAAGATTGCATTGATTTATAAATGTCATAGATTGTTAATGCCAAACCTAATTTTTATAGCATCTATGTATTCTTACTACAGATAAATTTGCGTGGACTTTGTGATGCTATGTGTGTCACAATTATAAATAAATATTAAACAATTAATGCGAGGGAATAGAATAAAAAATCTATCTGTCCCAACCAGGATTCGAACCTGGACCTCCTGCTTTCCGGGCCGGTATGCTTCCATTGCACAACCGGAACGAGCCAGTTAACTTATTAAATTCCCAACACACCAGGTTCGAGTCCTGGCTGGGACAGATAGATATTTATTCTATTCCCCCGCATTAATTGTTGAAAATTTGGGATAATAAACCACATCTAAATTAATATTTATAAATAAATATATAAAAAAAAGTAAATAACG